>VUQG01046116.1:20123-52934 GCA_015106755.1 Etia nguti
TAGGATATGTTTTTTTTTTTTTTTTTTTTTTTTTTTTTTTTTTTTAGCAATTTGAGCTACAGTAGCTCGTCTGTTGAATTGGACCACACAGGCTAGTCTTTGCTCCCTACATGCATCAATAAACCTCGACTGCCCATGACCCTGTGGCTGGTTCACCACTCTTCCTTCCTTGGATTACTTTTGATAGATACTCACCACTGCAGACCCGGAACACCCCACAAGAGCTGCAGTTTCGGCAATGCTCTGTTTCAGTCATATACCCATCACAATTTAGCCCTTGTCAAACTCATTCATGTCATTTCAATTGCCCATTTCTCCTGCATCCCTTCTAATGCGTCAACTTTGATGGCAAAATGTTCCTGTGCTCTGTAATATCCCACCCACTAACAGGCACCATGATGAAGAGATAATCAGTGTTATTTACTTCACCTGTCAGTGCTCATCATGTAATAACAGATCGGTGTAAAAATGTAGTTTGTGCATGTACTGTATACAAGGACACTTTTATCAAATAATCTCTTCTGCTAAAGAAACTCTGTGACTTTCAGCCTTATTAGTTTATGATGTTTTTAGTGATTAGGAATCAAAAAAATGCAGCGAACCACTGTGCCCAGCTTTTATGTGAAAACTATTCGTGTCCTAAAGCGTGAAATTAGATCACAGTTGCTCCATGTTACAACTGACTGATTTTTAAAACAGCATGAATTTTCTTGGCAGCACCGTAAGCAGATAAATGAGTGGTTCCTCTGTTGTATTTTTGACAGAGCAGTTCTTCGCTGAGTGTTTGCTTTATTGTTAAACTACAGGTGCCGCCAAACCCAGCAGATGGGCACACATGCATCCTACTGTCAAGGCCAATGTCTTTTTTTAGAGAAAATAAGTGTGATCCACAGACTGTTTTAACAGTTTCTTTCCTTTTTCCCTTGTTCCACCAACTTTTATGAAACGCAGCAGGGGTTTTTTTTCAAGCTCACATACAAACAGACAGACAGACGAGTTTGGCAGAGGAACGAGCTGGGGATGTCACCGTTGGGTGCCTTTGCTGACAGGTGCAGGTGTGAAGTGTGTATGAAGCATTTTACCTTAGCAATACCCCAGATTGTCTGATACACCACCAGATGTGGATTCCAATGGAAATGACTTGTGGACAGCAGAACAGCAGGATGACTAACTTTTAAAAGCTCTTTTTTCCACTACAAAAGACACCCAAACATGATTTTGCTCTTGTGTACAAACAAATCAGTATTCCAGGACTCCCCATATTAATCCACAGTAGGTTTATCTCAAAGCAAGTTGAGGACATCACATAATTCCATGACAACATACCTAACTAAGACTCTCCATTAGTTGTTTTATAACTGACAAGGCCTCTTGAATGGAGATTAGAAACGTCTTTATGAACCTAAAGAAGTCCAGTTGCCTTCTTTTCAAGCACTTGAGACAACAAAAAGAAACCACACCTGGTCACTATGGGGCCTCTGAAATGCCCTCTGACTTTCTAATGGATGTGAAACAAAGCAACAGAATCTGAACACAAGAGGTCTGAACACATTTACCACATACACTATATTTCCAAAAGTATTCGTTCATCTGCCTTCACACTCATATGAACTCGACTGACATCCCATTGTTAATCCAAAGGGTTTAATATGATGTTGGTGCACCTTTGCAGCTATAACAGGTTCATCTCTTCTGGGAAGGCTTTCCACAAGGTTTTTAGGAGTGTGTTTATGGGAGTTTTTGACCATACTTCCAGAAGATCATCCAACATCAGACACTGATGTTGGATGCAAAGGCCTGGCGTACAGTCTCTGCTCGAATTCATCCCAAAGGTGTCTGTGATGTTGAGATCAGGACTCTGTGAGCCAGTCAAGTTCCTCCACACAAGACTAGCTCATCCATGTCTTTATGGACCTTTCTTTGTGCACTGGTTCACAGTCATGTTGGAACAGAAAGGGGCCATCCCCAAACTGTTGGGACCATGAAATTGTCCAAAATGTCTTGGTATGCTGAACCTTTGTACTTGTGACATGTGCAATGACAATAAAGTGACATGGTCCTGGGTCATTTTGACCAAGCGTTCTTAGTTTTCCTGTGGTTTTGTATTTTGTTCTTTATGTTCCTAGGTTGTTCAGTTTAGTTTACTAGATTTCCCCTCCTGTCTGTACCCCCTGTGTCCCCCTCCACGTATCTGTGATATGCCTCATTTCTCCTCCTCGTGTTTTATTCCATGCTTTCCCAGCTCGTTATGTCTATGCTCTCCCCGTGTTCTCTCTCTCCTTCCTGTCTGCGCCTCTGTGTACTTCCTGTTTTACTTTGACAGTCTCTCGTCAGTATACGTCATGTTGTGTTTGCTCCTGCCCTGTGTCGTTATGATTATCTGTGTCGGCTGTGTTCCCCGTGGGTTCCCATGTCCCTCGTTATCCTCCTGTGTATTTATGTCCGCGTCTCCCTCAGTTTCTTGTCGCGACCTCCCTCATGGTTGTGTGCATTTCCTCGTGTCTTCCCTGTGCCTCAGCTTTAGTTTCTCCCAGTGTAGTTTTGTATCGCTCCTTGTGTTCCTGCTAAATAAAGCCGTGCCTTTTGAGTTTATCCCCGTGTGTCGTGAGTCGTGCGTTTGGGTCCTCGCCTGCCTACACACAGCCGAATCATGACATAAAGTTGAATTCTATTCTATTCATTAAGAGTTCCTTTTGCTGGAACCAAGGGGCCAAGCACAACTCCTGAAAACCAACCCCACACAATAACACACATAACCAGAGAACACATCTCCACTGAGTCCAGTGGCGGCATGCTTTACACCACTGCATTCAGCTGGGCTTTTCATTGTTTTTGGTGATGTAAGGCTCAGATGCAACTGCTTGGCCATGGAGACCCATTCAATGAAGCTCTCTAAGCACTGTTCTTCTGCTAATCTGAAGGCCACAGGAAGTTTGGAGGTCTGTAGCGACTGACCTCTGTGAACTACAGCGCGCACTTCAGCATCCGCTGACCCCGTTCTATGATTTTACAAGCTCTAACACTTCGTGGCTGAGTTGCTGTCATTCCCAATTGCTGGAATTCACTGATCGGCTGAGAGGGACACATTCTTTCAAAAATGTTTGCAAATGCAGTCTGCATGCCTAGGTGCTTGATTTTATACACCTGTGGCCATGGAAGCGATTGGGACACCGGAATTCATGTCCATATAGTGTAAGTTGCCAAACTGGTAACAATACTTCTGTGACGTTTCCTTTTTTTCTTCTGGCTCATCAGTGGTTATCAGTCTGTCTGCATGCTCACTGTAAGCAACAGAGAAGAGGAGGAGAGGCTGTGCAGCTGCTGTGCAGTGACAAAGTGAATGTGTGTGTATGTATGCATGCGTCGCCAGGGAGTTAGTGATTGTAAGAACCCATAATTCATGTTCATGTTTTGGAGATAGAAATGCCCGAAAAACGAAAAAAGACCCACGGCATTCCTTGCAGAAATACATTGTTGTTGCTTTTTTCTTTTTTCAAAGTCAAGTGCTTCTTTCATGTTTTCTTTCCACACCTAAACACGCAGTATATTACACCATTTAGGTTGTTTAGTTGTTTTGTGTTGTCTTTAGGAATGTTACAGAGAGGTTATGTTCTCAAATAGATGCACAGAGATCTTCTCTTGAGACTCTAAGTAACTAGAGGTGCATTATAATTTACTTATCTCTCTTTCATGAACAGCTCCTGTAAAAGCAGTGAAGATCAGAACAGCCTTT
Organism: Etia nguti; assembly: GCA_015106755.1. Taxonomy (NCBI): domain Eukaryota; kingdom Metazoa; phylum Chordata; class Actinopteri; order Cichliformes; family Cichlidae; genus Etia; species Etia nguti. The sequence continues at coordinate 23,857 of VUQG01046116.1, forward strand.
TAATATGTCTGCATCTCTCAGGATGGTTTTACGGGGCGTCACACTGTGGCTGAGGTTTTGATGTGAAAGAGAACAAAGAGGAGTAAGGAAAAGTAGAAAATAAGGAAAATTATAATGACGCCTGCGTCACATGACGATGGGACAGAGCTGAGCATTGTTTCGCTCCAGGGAAGCATCAAATATAAACCATCAGTGCTGCAACAAAGGCAATCCTTTGATCTCATCTCATATTTAAATGTCAGCTTATCAAACTGTTCCGCATTAACAGGAAATCTCAGCACACATAAACTAAGCTCAGCCTTTATTACGGTGCTTTTATTCACCTATATGCCTTTAAGAAAAACTTCAAATCAAAAAGTACTGAGATTTTTGTAACCTTTACAATGCCACGTCATAAACGTAGAACCAAGCACTTCTTTCTTTAATTAAAATCCTTGGTTTTATTCACAGCTAAAGCAAGATCACACTGGCTATAACTTCCAATCAAGGAAAAATAGGAACTTGAAAGAACACAGAACAAAAGACTTCCATTTGGAGAACAATATCTACTCATAGTTAAATTTAGCTAATGGTAGGTACTGGTCATAGCTACTTCAACTTGCTGGTGTAGCAGTCTAAATCTCAGTGTAGTGGTTTGAAAGTTGGTAGCATGTTAAGCTTGGTGCTGTGCAGTTTCACTTTTCCAAAGTTACAATGACTCCACTTTACAAACGAGCTTCTAAAAGTACAGTGACGTAAAATTACAAACAGTATAAAAGAAACAGTCACAGAAATTTGAAATCAAAATAAATTCCATACAGTATGTATTTATTTACACACATCGACACAGGTGATGGGTTTAAATTCATAAGAATTCTATAACGACATAAAATAGATGAGATTAAACAAATACAGCAAAAAACAGCATAGGAAATATCACATGACATCGACGTGGTGCAAAGTGTAGTGTGGTGGCGACACCCCAGGTCACTAAACTGGTTTATTGTGTGTATTGTGACGGTGGTGCTGAATTAATGTGTGCTGTTGCCTACCTAGTAAGTGGTGCAGAGGTTGGTCAGGATTATCCATGATGGATAACAGTTTGTTCAGTGATCTCCTCTCCATTACTGCTTCAAAAGTGCCCTGTTTTGAGCCAATCACAGACTCACTCTGTTTGGTCACCAGCAGACCAAAGAAAAGTACAATGTGCATGACACAAGTGAGTGATAGAAACTCTCCAACATTTTCAAAGATATCAGATTCCTTAGTAAACAGAGCTGGCTGTACACAGTCCCCTGCGTCGGTCGTCCGGTTCAGCCTTGTTGATCTGGATCCCCTGGTACTCCACGACATTAACATCCTATCCAAGGATAGACACATCATATATCATGTGTCCTTTTTCATGTGAAGTCAATCACCATCTCTGCAGTAATTAATTTTTTCTTTTAATTTCTATTAGGTTACTATCACCAAATCGGGGGAACCAATGTTGATTCATCTTTTGGCCCTCTGATGAATGCAGCGCAATATCATTTAATACACATTTCCTACTGCTGCAGCTTCATTTGAAAAAACTCAAGTCGTATAACAGAAACAGACTTTTAGTATCTAGTAGTGTATAGAAAATGTAGACCAAGCTTCTGAATAACTGAACTTCCTTTAACTTCTGTGGTTGCAAAAAGAAACTTGATCATCAAACATTTTTCTGTTTAGTTTATTGTCCAAATTTCTAGTTTCAAGTCTTATTAAACAACGTGTGTCCACGACATGTCAACTATTTTGATGCAAATGTAGCATTTGAAAAGAAAAAAAAAGCTTAGATATGTTTCAAAGGGATTAGATCCAACATATCAATAATAATAAGATCTAGTAAAAATATGTGGAGTCATATTTTAGCAAATGCAGGTGTAATATAACAGCTCAAAGGCCCTTTTGACTGGGAGGAGCTAAATAGGGTGATAATCCTTTGTGGTTTTATCACTAATCCCATGTCCCCATGCATATAGTCATGTGATCAATCTGAAAATAATTTTGAAAGCTGCTTTGGTAGTTTACATATGATTGCACTGTAGTCTTTGGGAATCTGTTTTCATGTGGGCAGAGCTGGATTACAATCATGAATATGAAATAGAGATGAATGACAAAAGGTATTTGATTCATTTTGAGGGGTTTATTTTGTATAAGATTTTTAAAAAGTAATGCCTGCTTAGCCTACAAGCACATCTTGAAGTGTAAAGCTGGTTGCGTCCTGCAGTCTTACATGCATCCTTTCCTTCACCCTCACGCCTCAGCTGTGAATCACTACAAGAAGTCAAAATGGAAGGTCCAAATCTGACAGATTACGCTTTCCCTTTAAAGTCCTGGGAGGAATATCACTTTGGAATACATGAAAAATTGCACCTGGTCAAAAGGGACTAGCCAATAGTAAAGAAAACCCAGACAACCACAGGGCTTTACTACCCCTTTTCGTCTCCATTAGCCATTCTTTCCCTCTTAATTCACAATCTGTTCTTTGGCTTTCTGATTTCATTTGGAAAGATCCCACATTAGGTCTTTTACCCTTTCTCCCCCTTCGCTCTCCCATGCACTCTTCCCCGTGTGTGCTCATTTCGCAGCTCTCCCTTGGCTATTTGTGTCAAGATGGGTGAATATAAAACAAATATCTTTATATTTCCAAGTGTCACATTTCACTCGATCAAAAGCAAATAAGGATGGATAAGACTTGTGAGCAGAGATCTTCAGACACCTTCATCCACTTTGAACAATGCTGGCTCAATTCCCAGGAATCATTTTTTGATAAAACAGCCAACCCACTTTCAAGCGGTCCCTTATTTATTTTTTTCTCCGGGTGGTTTGATTGTGTTGACCCCACGGACTGATTTCCTGTGATCCTTAGGGGTTGCAGACCAAAGGACGCTGATTGAGCCCAGGCTCCTTTGGGTCTTTTAATAGTCTGTACTATGCCAAGGTGACAAAACCAGTTGCTTGAAAGAAGGCCTGGATGCAGCTGATAAATGCAAAGCAATGGAGGATCTATTATAGTGGCGTGCTGTGGCGCTAGCTATCAAGATTAAAGCAAACTGATTGGAGAAGTCCCATTCATTCATGGTATTTTAACAATAGCACAATACTGTGGTAGGTTTTATTTTAAGTTTTAATTTACCTGCTGTCATTTGATCTCAATTTAGTATCTTACTTTGTGAATTTAACAGCTATTCATTTCAATTGCCTTAACGCTGTAGAGCAATTTAAAGTGCGCTTACTTGATGAAGACCCCTTCGTGAGCCAGGAGGCATCTTTAAACAGCGTAGGTGTGCATTGTTCAGTGAAATGAATTTCTGCTTTTATGAGGTGCTTCCATTAAGCTCCTACACCACTAGGACACAAAATGCACATTATTCATGTGACATTTTTGTGACATGTGGACAATTCAGCTTTTTAGATGCTTGTCAGATGCATTTCATTGTGAATAATGACAGACTGGCGTTTTAAAAAAATTTTGTTTTTGTGTCAGCAGTAGTGGCGCCTGTAATCTCAAACTCCTTCTCTATGGATCAAAGCTTCCTGAATGGCATTTAAGCATTTTCCATTATGCCGTACTTTCAACAGCTTTACACCGAATCACTGTTTTATCCTCCTGTTTTGGTTGATCAAGGAATAAGTCCAAAATGACTGTTTGGTTTTTAGAAAGTCTGGAAGTATGAAAGACCATCCTGGAAGAATCTGCTGGTGTCTGTACTCACTGATCTTTTTGAAAAGGAAATCTGATACTGATAAGAGTCAGACCTGATGGAAAACCTGACTGGTACTGCCTCCAAAAAAACAGAATAGAAAGAAAAAGAAACAACAATACACTATGTCTCCTCAGTATTAGATAAAATCACACTGACTGTCAGTCAGTCTGAGAGAAGATTTGCTTTTAAAGGGGAGATAGAGCGTAAGAACACAATATCATGAGAAAATGACTCATTTTCTCTTTGACTTTGTCCGCCTCACACACTGGGGAGACATTTTGACCCACTCTTATTTACAACATTGCTTTAGTTCATTGGGGTTTGATGAGATTCGTTTATTCACAGCTCTCTTAAGGTCCCCCCACAGCATTTCAGTCAGGTTGAGGTCTGGACTTTGAATGGAACCATTGCAAAACATTGATTTTCCTTTTCAGCCATTCTGTTGTAGATTTGCTGCTGTGCTTGAGGTCATTGCCACATCGCATGACCCAATATAGGCCAAGCTTTACCTGTGCATTACGGCTAAACATATCCACTTTGGTCTCATCTGTCTAAAGCACATAGCATCTGAAGGTATCAACTTCTGAAACAAATTAAACCGTGCTGCCATGTTTTTCTTTTTAGAGAGAAGGTGCTTTCTTCTGGAAACCCCTCCTAACAAGCCATACCAGTTCAGTCTTTTTCTAATTGTGCTAGCATGAACTTGAATATTTAACCCTCTGGAGATGACGCCCAAATCACATGACTGATTTAAGACAGAGCGTCATTTGAGTCTCCATTTCCATTTGTGTTGAAAGTACAGTCTTCAAACTATATGCCAGTTTTTAATCTTAACTGTGCAGTTATGTGGGTTTTATTGACAGTTTGATGCACACAAAGCCAACACCACTAAAATAGATTGAAGCCAAAATAATAACCATGTCTGTGTTGTCTGTGTGAACATCTTGTTTTAAATTGATATTCCAGAGCACCATTTGCCAACAATGGTTGGTGCTTCCCTTTCAAAGTGTGGGGTAGGATTAGGGTTAGGGTTAGTACGAATGATGACTTAGACCTCAGAGGCTTAATGTGCTAAATGAGGCCTGTAGAGTCTGGGCTGTAATTTTTCATTCATGGTCAAGGTGATGTCACTGCAGAAGATTGTGGCGTCATGCTAACACACCTGAATGCTCAAACTGTCAGACTGTTGCTGTGACAGAGGTGCTCACACTTGCTGATGATCAGATAATGAAGTGCATCTGATTAGCAGCACCTGGTTGCTACTCTCACTCTTCTCACACTTTTCACTCTTAATTCCTTTGGAAGCAGTATGAAACCTTAATTTTTAGATTGTGCAGGACTTCTTTTCCACATGACAGTACATGTGAAAATGCCACTAAGGCATCAGGTTACATTAGGTTTTTCTCTCTGTTTGGGTTTCGTATTGTTTCTTGTTTATTTTTGGTTATGTTCAGTCTGTCCCCAGTGTTCCTTTCAGAAGCTATTTATGTTTATTATTATTTATATTTGCCTTGGGTATGCTATCCACAACTTGCCAACTGAGACTACAGTTTTGTTCAACAATGCAAGTCCCCAAAACTTCCTCAATACAGTTTTTTATTAGTCTAGGTTTTTTTTGGTAAACCTGACAGTGGACTGTCTCAGGATAAAACCTTTGGGACAGCAGACGATTCGATTCTGACTTCTCTTTGGTTCAAATGGAGGGAGCAGATCCACTGTTCGGTTATGAAAGGCAAAGGGGTTCAAGTTCCTCATTCCTAAGGGTTTAGCTTCACTATTGTCATGTGGCCAGTAATCACACAGCTCATCCTTTGTATCCCACCCCCCCACTGAATAACAACGGCTGTGATCGACTTAAAGTTACACGTGTAGCCGTAAAAGCAACAAATAATTGCATCCACTTGCGCACCACTTCTTTCATCAGTCTGCGGCAGGTGGTAATTATTGTATAATGTTATGGCGCTTCTTGGAATAGCCCTCAAGCATTTACTTTGAAAACCTGCTATCAGCAGACTCCTTTCATTAATGCTGTGTTTCAGAATCTTGATTGTAGGGAGAAAGAAAAGAAAAAAAAAGTATTACCTCCACTGTGTGTGTCTCTTCGCACGCACGTTTTCATAGTTTTTCCTTTAGCTGGTCATTAGGTAAATAACTCACATATACATATATGTTATAATAAAACAAAAGCATTCTTTCGTTGCCGAGGTAGATGGTTCAGAAAATAAAAACCGATTTACGCTGTCTCTGCCAGCTGCGTGCATATTTATGAGTTAATGAGATTTTTCCACACAAACTGATGACATTTCCAATTAATCACATCTGCGAGTCGAGGTATGTGTGGTGTGTCGCCGTGACATCTTCTGGTGCGGTTGCAGAAGTCGATCCCTAATTAAGGTCTCCATACTGATGACCTTGCTCTTATCTGAAATGGCACACATATACAATGTGCTTCTCTGTGACATCATTCTAGTTGTGCTGTCACGTTGTGCTCTTTGCCAAAAACCTTCCAGCACATCAAGAATTGTAGTACTCAGAGGAAGTATCTGAACAAAGGACCAAACACTACGCCAACACAGGAAGCATGAATCAGACTAGCAGCATAGCTGAAAATGCCTTAGTACTTTATTATGCTTCCTTTCCATTTTTCTCTGGAATCAAACCAGATAAGAAGCTAGTAAATTTACAACTCCTCAAAACAAAAGGAAGGATCTCCATTTTTTTTTATGTTAACATGATAGCACTCACCATAATAATGTTTTACATAGTGCACTCAGTGACAGTATACTTACTGATATTAAACATAAATGTGTATCATGAAATGAATTTTTTGAACTCTTTATGCAGTCTAATTGAAAGTTATATATATGGATATAAGTGTTCCAACAATTTAAAAGACAGAAACCTTCCCAACAGAAAGCAATGTTAATGCAGACGACGTCAATAACGCACAAAAGAGAATGACTGTGATGTTTCCTGTGGTGCAGTACAAAATGTGCCTCTCACGTCTTTATTCATTGAACAACGAAATTCATATGGAAAGTGCGAAGTGTTCTTCAGGAAGTGAGATTATTAAGTCAGTGCTGTGAAACGAAACTGCCACAAGCTACTGGCAGTTTAAAACTAATGCCATCTTTCTGCATTCTGTATAAGCAAGCATGTTGAAAGCTGTTGAAATGATCTAATCCTTATACTTACTTGGGCTTGTTCACAGTTAAACTGCAAACTAAGTCCTTCCTTTTTGTTCTATGTTGAGGAAGTGTTAAAATAGCAGCAGAAATGAGAAATTACTAACATTCATCGAGTTGTGTGCATTTACTTCACTAAACTTCACCCAAAGTGCATAAGCTATCCCACTCTGTTGCTTTTTCATATAAATGATATTTCTCTCCTGTAAGTGTAAGGTCAATCTTTATGTTGGCCATTCAGTCCTGGTATGAACTGCAACTTCAGTTTATTCCACTATCAAAGATCATTGATGGTTACAAGTTACTGACATGCACTTTAAATTGTTGTCTAAGCAGATAACATTCACCAAAACGTTACGAAGCGCAAAAACATTCATTTTAATAACAAGATTATCTTATTATCTAAGTATGTCAACACTTGGTTATATGAGAGAGTGAATGCCAATTACCATGTAATCAAACTGGTGAAAAAGTTAAAAAAAAAAGTGTATATGTTAACCAATAAATTATGTTTCTAGCTTTTAGAAGGACAATTGAAAGTACTGTGTTGTGGACACTAATTACTGTACTCTTCACTTTCCTGTGTGATTAGGTTGAATGACTGTTTTTATCTGAAAGACCTCACAGGAATGGATAAAGGGATTATCTATGAGACTATGGAGTCCTCATCATTGTAGAACTACCCCATTTTAACCAAGCTTTAGGTGTCGACCTCATTTGACTCTATTGCATTATTATCTTTATATATTATTATAAGTATACTGAGGAGTTCATAGTTAACTGAATAACTACAAGGTGCCTGGGTCTAGTGGCTGCAAAACAAGCTGAAATCATCACTCCTCCACCACCGTGCTTGACAGTTGGCATGTTGTGTTTGTGATTATATGCTGTGTTTGGTTTTCACAAAACATCACTATGTGAATTATGGCCATTTAGCAAATCATTAATCATTCAGGGCATTATTCTCTACTATGATTTCCCACAGCTAGGCAAACAGCTATTTCCTCAATAAAATCTTCTGTTATTCCATCCAGATAGTATTAGTTTGAATTTTATCCTCAAGTGATGTCTTGTTATTCTCAGAGACAAAATCAAAAGCAAACTTTTAACAGCTATGTTGCAAAACTACAGAACATAATTCCTCAAGCTATTACAGGATCGAGCTCAATAACCTTCATGTTCACTTCTCTGAGCTTTAGTTAGCATTTTAACTTCAGGCTTTGCTATTAATTTAGTCATGGTTTTAATTTTCACCAAAAAAAGCGAGGTAGTGTAATGTTACCTCACATCTCTGTGTGTCTAAGGGTGTGTGGGCCAAAGATCAGTAGTGTTTCTGTATGTTTGCATGTTTTAGCTTTGCGCTGAAGGGATCTCTGGGGGAGCTGGAAAAATTTCATATTAGGCAGACTGCAATGTCCGCCCAACCTTTGCACCGTGTGATCTGGCTGTAATAAGCACAGCATCTGTCTGCCACCAGCCTTCACTGCCCTAACGTCAGTCTCCTTCCCCTCCACTTCTCTCCTCTGCAGGCTCTCTTCATCTTTCAATAGGCTCAGTCCAGCTCTTGCATATGCTTCCATCACACCCTGACTCACATGGGTAATCTGTTTAGTGCAGCGAAATTAAGACGGGCAGACTCTTTATGAGATTTCATCATGCCTAAGTTGACATCAAGAATGTTTTGCCGTAATGTAGCATCTGCAAGTCCATAACTGGGATGCAACATGCTGTGTCAACAGATTTCAGAAAGGGTAAAAAAAAATGTTTTTGTGGCACATGCACCAAATTTGATTCCCAGTAATCTACAGTGTCAGGGAGCCATTTCTGTAATCAGGTCCAACGGAGACTTTTAATCTTCCAAGGACTTTGAAGGACCCTGTTATCTCAACCTACTGTATGAAAGCGTGCAGGATATACTTCACATATCTCACAGTTCTGAATGTCACTCCCCCGTTGTCGGCTATAAAGTACCAGAAATCATATTTGTGCCAACTTAAAATCTCTGACTGAAGAGTTGTAAACAAAGTTAACAATCTTTACCCATCAGGGTTCTGCCTCCATCCACAGCAGGCCGTTTAACTTTTATTTGTTTATTTTTTGTGCACTTTTCTGAAGTTTACTTTTGGTTGTGGATCACTTCAAAAATAGACTTTGATCAGAACATGCAGAGGACCTGCTTAACTAAAATTTAATAGAAGAGAAATAAGCTGCATGCTGAGAGATGAATGGCTTTTTCGCCGAACTCAAACTTCAGAGAAGATAGCAGGTGAGTTAAAAGTGCCTTTAGATTCCTACAGTGAACGATATCCTTGCTTGGACCAAATATTAGATGCTTTGGAGTTGAGGCCAAATTAGCAAGAATCCAGTGTGGTCATCAAATTTACCAGTAATCTATTATAATGAATCCAAACCCTGTGAAACAGAAAAGTCTACAAGGCAAAAGTACCCTCAGTCTGTGAACTCCAAGACAACTATTGTTTAAGACAACTTTAAAAATTACAACTCTGGCTCTTTGGAAGCAAAATAAGAAGAAGCTCAAGGAATTTACACCTTTTTACCCTTTAATGTCAAAGGTTAGTTTATTAATCATAGGGCATACTACTCAGCCTAAAAAAGCAGCTGTGTAATAACCACTTTGTCTGGGTTGTCAGCTAGAAGTTGGGGCTGCAAATTTAATTCAGCAAATCTACATTTAAAAACAGAAAAATCTTGGCAAATTCTGAACGATTACACTAAAAAATATTTAGGAGTTAGAGAGACCCCAACTGTGTATTGGGAAAAAAATGTCTTGGGAAAAAAAAAGGTTCATTTCATCACCGATGACGACTTAAGTGGACATGAATGCTCACGAAACGAATGGTGCAGTGCATTCGTCCAAGAATGAGTCTGAGCAGTCTCAAAAACATTGGCAGGCAATTGGATGCCAGCTAAGAGCCTCACTCTCACCGTCTGGTGACGAAATTTATATCACTCAAGCGCACTACACTTGCTGATGTGGAGACTCTAAAACCTACATTAGACCTCACACTGGTAAAGGGGTCGAGATATTGTTGGGTTTCCATCTAGACTATTGTAAGCTTTTTACTTTGCAGTGTAAATTGCCCCGAGACAACTATTTTTGTACTTTCAAACAATAATGATTGTTTGATTGTCGTGAAATTTATTTCTGATGTTCAGTGTCTCAGTGACTTACTGACTATCTTTCCACCTTCAGGTCAGAATTTAAATTGGTCCAATACTGGTTCTCACCATATCCCAAAGGAAATTATGGGTTACAGCAGGCAGCATGCTGGTTGGCTCATGCGCACTAACAAAGGAACCAACGGATGTTCTCTGTTTGAGTTAGTTTATTAAGCAGTGATAGCAAGCAGGCTAAACTAAGATGGTGACTATAGCAATGTTTACCACAGTATGTTAAGAATAGTCATCATAATTGCTAGCAAGTATGTTAGTATTGAGCTCAGAGCACCACTGTGCCCAAGTACAACATTTGGGATTCTATGTTTTTCTTACTAACAGCAAATCATTTGAAAATATCAAGAATTATTCCAAATATTTACCCTCCTGACCCGGAGACTGAGTTCTCAAATCGGATTAAATTAGTCAAGCCATTCCTATTTTGTAAGTGTCCTGTGAAAATAGACTCCTACATAATATCGGCAAAAAATACAATATTTTTTAAATCATGTGTAAGTTAAACATCTGTTCCAAATTGTTTTGCGTAACGCTTCTGCTCAAATCAATGATACTGCCATTTCTGAATGAAAAAATAAACTTTTATAAAAGCTTGGATTTCTGTTCAAAGGAAAAGGGCAAGTGGTAAAAAGAGAAAACTCACATGTAGCTTTCTTTGTGTGTCCTGGAGTTTGCTGGGATTGGTATTTGTGTTGTTTGTGAAAATGGGACCTCACTTTACTGATGTTAGTCAGACTCTAAACTGTTCAATTCATCATGTTCTCAAGATTGTTTCCTTAGAAAAAATGCTTGGACACATGACAAATATAAAAGTGCCAGTCTTGGCTGGTGGCACATTTTTTGATCGATTTTAATTAAAAAAAATGCAACCAGTGGCTTGAGGTCCAGTGTATTGATCTAAATTGATATTTCTTGAGTTTCTTTATTTTCAAACTGGGTAATCACTGTGAGGGTCAAGACTGGAATGAGTGCTTTAGGGACTTATTATGTGTGTGCGTGTGTAGCTTGGTCTTGGAAAGTTCTCCATCTATATATGTAGACATGGCATGCTAATTGCAACTGTGGCCGTTTCAGAACAAAAATGTCTCACAGCAAAATTAGTCTGTGAGAACCAGCAGTAACAGACATTTAATCTCGAGTTGAATATTTAGAATTATTAATTGTTTGAAACTGACCCTGTTGGTTGACATTTATTTCTCTAGTTACTTCTTTAACACTCCCTTCCATTACGTTGAATGTCTTGATTACTGACTCTTTTCTACCATTGTGTTTTCCATCTGTCTTTCCCTCCCCAATTTGCTAGCTAGTTTGTGGGTGAGAGCATTTTATGAGGTTTAAAGGTGCATGCAAGGGTATGCAGTCTTGATTTGTTATAAACTACAAAACACAACAGCAGACTTCTGAAATTTCCTACACTTGGCTCCCCCTTCAAAACCACTGGAAACCACTTTAAACTTGTTTTCCTCACATAACCACCATATATGGTGGTTATTAACGCCACCTCCCACTGTTATCAGCCTTTATGGGCTCACATTCACCTCAACAGAAATTTAAACTTGTTTGTATTTTTTCAAGGTATGGCGTTGTCAGACAGTGAATCACTCTACCCCTTTAACCAAGACTGAATTATCGGAAAGGGGGAGAATATTCAGAGCTTTTCCAGAGCGGCAATGTTTATAGTCGCACACGGAAACATCTTAACTCAATGAACTTTGATGACTTCCGCGAAATATTCTGTTGATGTTGATGATCCATCAACTTTTCATAAAGCCAAATAGGTTTAAAAAGAGTTTCAAAAGTTAATTGATGGTCGACTTCATGGTCGACTGAATGGCTGCAAGGTTCCCAGGTCTATTGGCTGTGAAGCCAATAGACCCTTCTACCACAATGCCACCACAATGCTTGACACTTGGTATTAAGTGTTTGTGCTGATATGCTGTGTTCGGTTTTTGCCAAATATGGCATAGTGCCTTATAGCCATGCATATCTACTTTTGTCTTCTATGTGGAAAGGACATTGTTTCAGGAGACTTGTGGTTTGCTCAGACGCAACTTTGAAAATCTAAGCTGTGCTGCCATCTTCTTTATGGAGAGAAGAAAGTTTCTGCTGGAATCCCTTCCCAAGAAAGTGGGAGCAGACATGCGGCAAAGGGCCGCAGGTCAGACTCAAACCCGGGCCGGCCGATCTCAGCCATATGGCATGTGGTCGTCTGCTCAACGCACTGAACTAAACCAAACCCAAACAAACTATACTTGATCTGTCTTTTTTCAAATTGTATTGCCACCAGGTTTAACATATAACATGAGATGTAGCTCTTAGAGTATATACAATTTCTCTGAGCACTGCACAGTCTAACTTTGAGGTTTCAAAATTATAGCCTTTGTCTTTTCTGTTCCAAATGAGTCTAGTTTGGATACGGACTTTAGGGTTGTATGATATCAGAGTTATCAGAGTTCAAAATAAGTTTAAACATATATTAGAAATCCCTTTGAAATGTATCAAATGCAGAGAGCAGATTTGCTTTCATGGCTTTCATTATGATATTGGATTTTGATTGGATAGAATTTATAGATTATCTTAACTGGAAGCCTGGTCATAAACTGACTGGACAGAAAGAACAGGTACAGGCCTATGTTCATGAATCTTCCAGAATACCAGATATCAAGTTAGGCATTAAAAAAAACCCAAAAGCATGCATTTTACATAGATTCACAGAGATTCTGCTATAAATTATCCATACCAAGGGTAACTATATAAACTGTCATATGCTGAACAGACTCTATAGTTGCTTCAAGCGAATTTATAATTTTTGAAACTGGGCTAATCATTGATTATCCTACTTTTTAAGTTCTCAGTGAAATTAAATAAGCCGAGTTTTCCCACACACACAGATACACACAGATACAAATTAGAAAGAGGAGTATGCACTCTGATCACAGGCAATATAATGTATTTATAAATGACTGATGCATTTTTGATTTGTTAAGAGTGACAGTAAAGATAGCCTGGCTTTTCCAGGGAGTTTCCCAGCAGTCAAATCAGGATACAAATCTACATGAAAAAAAGCATGTTATATTTAACAGTTAATTTTCACATTTCATTTCCCAAAGTTATAGCAAATAAGACGACTAACAGTAACACCTATAGTTGAGAATATGAATTGCCACTGCACATATACACTGGAGGCCTTTAATAAAAAGCAGCAGAATCTTGTTAAGCCCTGAAAGAGCATTTGTAAATTCCACATTAAACAGTGTTTCAGTTTCACCCTCAGCGGCAGCATACTGAATGTTTTAATTTGATGGATCGCTTGATCGCTTTATTTGTTCAATTAAGGTGACACTGCAAGGGCAATGCTAAATGTGTCTCTGGGCTGCACACTAGTCATTAATCTGGGGGATTACAGGAGAGTCAGCTATTTTAGAGGGCTGCATGATGGGATGGGGCAAAAAGAACAGTGGGTGTGGGCCAAAAGATTAAAAAGGAGAAAAGAGACCGGGCAAGTGGCCTTTATATTTATTCAGATATGAACGCTACACTGTAAAAATGTAGAATTTATGAAGAATAAAAAAATAAAGCAGCCCACTAAGGGGGCAGTTAGGTGATGGTCACACAGGCCCAGAGACCAGTCAGCAACCTTCGGTCACCAGGGAAAAGTGTGCATTCCCCATTGGTTGCAGGAGGCTGCTGGTTGTTGCCAGGTGAAAAACTGTGACGCAAACCTTCAAAGTAAAATTTGTGCCTTTTGAAATGTTTTAGGTGCACCAGTGAGGAAATATTCAGCTTTAAATTTCCAGTTTGTGTCACACTCTTTACAGTTTCACGACCACTTGTCTGCAAACACATTTAAACTGGTTGCCAAGTCAGTGTCTAACATGCAATGACTACGTCGACATGCTAATGACCAAGCAAATCGCAAATAAGTTTTACTTTGTTAGTTTACATCAAAGCTCTGGCACAGCATTTAAAAGATGTTCATTTGGAAAGCCACAGCAGTGGAGACACAATTCAAGAGCCTGTGTTTTCATTTTATGCAGGTTAAAATAGAAATGTATTTAAAAACATGTAAGAAATGAACTCTTTTTAAATGAGCTGTCGCTTCCTTAATTTAGAAATGTAGGTATGTTGGCTTGGGCACTGACCAGTAGCCTTTTCTTTAATAACGTCTTGCTGTTGACTGATCTACTGCTGTACACCAACAGTATGTGTGCATATTTTGTAACAGCGCTTAACCTTGCTTGTGCAGTTTGTTCTTTCCTTGTGATTTTCATACCGTTTTCTTTAATTCAGCTGTAGTTTATTTATATTTTGAGCTTGTGAAACATTAAAACAGAATGCACTTTCATTTATAACTCCAAAGCCAGATGGTATTTGCTTTTGAAAATGCTTCAGTAAACTCTCAAAGCAAATTAAACTCCTGATCTGGGAATTAAAAAAGAAGTGCCAGCTTGTTTACACTCTTATTTTTAACTAGTAATGACTGCTCTCACTTATGTTGTTTGCGACTGCAATTTCCATTTCAAGTCCCTATCTACGTGTTAAGGGTTAGAAATGTGTAGCTTGTAAACTGATAACTATTAATAACAACAACAGCAGCATCCAGACATGTGTCTTAGTGTCCTGAAACACAATAAACCTTTTGAAAAACACACTTTAACTGTTCTTGTCTCTTCTAACCACACAATATTTTACTTTTCATGCAGGGCTTTTTCACCATTCATTTTATTTACCTGTGGTTTTAATTTCTTACGATGTACCTCTTTTATAAGTTGATTATTTTTTAAAGTATAGGCTTTCATTTGTATGCTATTTTTTTTCCAATTCTAATGACTAGTTGTTTTGTAGGATTGTTTGTTTTTATATACGAACCACATTCATACATTCATACTGTACTGTGTTTGATTGTGTGCACTTTGAGCGCTCTTTAAAGTAGCAAGATTTTCTTCCACTGAAACCTTGAGATGCTCAGTGCTCAGTGATCAGTCAGGGTAGTTCCTTTGAAAACCACAGTCCAAGTCCATTAGAACACGTTTGCTTTGTTGTCAACTGAATGAAAAAGAACACAGTAAAGAGAGTCATCTACCTTTTATAAGAATAGCAGAAAGAAGACTTCCTGGAGACACTAAGCCCAAATGTAGTTTATGCAAGTTTATACAGACTCACTGCCGTTGAATATAATCAAACACTTATAGTGGTACACTCTGCAACACTCTATGCCGGAGAGATTTGGATTCAAGCAAGGCTTGAAAGTACACTGTGGATGCCTGTGGCTTGTAACAGTTATGTTAAAATCTTTGAATCAAGTTAACAGCATAGTGACTGCTCTCATTTTAAAATAGGACAACTGTTGTAATTACACTACAGTTTCTAAAGGAAAGAAATGTATTTTAACTGAATAACTATAGATAAATAGACATTATAAGCAGAGGTGGGTAGTAACTAATTACATTTACTCAGTTACATTTACTTGAGTAACTTTTTAGGAAAAAATTACTTTTAGGAGTATTTTTACTACACTGTACTTTTTACTTTTACTTGAGTAATATTATTATGATGTATTGCTGCTCTTAGTTGAGAAAACATTTCTGGCTATTCTACTCAGTGTGAGTTACTTCAGTGAATGAATAATAAACACTTTTTCACCAAAAATGCATGAGACACAGACACAAACCTACAGTTTGTGTCAAAGGCAGATTTCTTGTTTGTACATAAAGTTTGTTGTTTTAATGTTATTCTATCTGCTGAGCCTGTTGTGGCATTTGGAGAAGTAAAGTAGCAGCATATACCGACTCTAAATATTAGTTTAATAATGATTTGGAAAAGTGTTTCTTCTACTTAGATTTATTATTTTGTAATCATGTTATTTTTATGTAGTATTTTTTTTGCTTTTCAGTCTTTAAAATACCAAAATTTGCACTATATTTACTTCATATTTTTGTCTCTCTGATTATCTCATTTTTAAACATTAAATCAGATGTTCTGATCAGTTACTCAGTACTAAAGTAGCCTTTTTTACTGAATACTTTTTTAAGCAATTTCGTGGATGGCTACTTTTTAGTTTTACTTCAGTAAAACTATGTTGAGGTGGTGCCACTTTTACTTGAGTACAATTTTTGCTACTCTACCCACCTCTGATTAAAAGTGTGAAAGAGTCTGTTGTGACCAAAAGATTTCATAGAGGTTCAAGGTTTCTCACTTTTTTGGTTAAAGCAGGCGGTTTTCTAATAAATATCAAGATTTATGAAGCCTTCTGTTGAATCCTACATATTTTTAAAGAGTGCAAAAGTGGGAGCGATATTAGACTTGTAGGCTGCTGGATGACCACATTCCCAGACATCCCACTGATTGTATCGATAGTGATTTATTGCACCAGATTAGACCCTGCAGAGTGCAGATCCCTCAGCAAGCAGACACACGCAAACCTAGACATAGATCTTTGTTCCCATGGATACTGGTTCAATTTTTCCTGGTAGCACTCTCCACAACCTGTCCAACAGTGGCTAATATTCTGTTTGGATGAGGAGTTGGGAGACAGGCAGCTAAAACAAAAGAGAGATAGACTAACTAGAAACTTAACTGCGATGTACAAGAATTCCCTGGAGTGTGTGGTGGAAGAATAAAGCGAGCACCTTGTTTGAAGGTGGTTTAAATAATGCATCCTCGTCTCAGGTCTTAACCCTGCCTAGCCTTAGGGAGGCCATTACTGCTACCGATTCAGACGAATACTTTTTGTCTGATAAATAAAGCATTCGTTTTGACATGATCGCAGGGAAACAAAATCTCAGTCAAGTGCCAACTACTAAATATCTCATAGACAAATAGCCAAGACCAGAAATTTGTCTGACTGGGCAGTTCTGAGGTACACTCTGCTTTCAAAGACAGCACAGCTGGAAAAGCACAGGGACAAGGTGCCCCACTTCCAGTGTTCTGCTATATAACTTAGAAGGACAATTATATGGCATCTAGCCGTTAATGTTGTTTTTATATTATACCAGTGCCTTTTTTCCACTACCACAATTCACCATGTATGCCATGAAATGGGGCTAATCTGTATCTGAGGTGGGTGGGTGGGTGAGAAATCACTGTGCTTTTTCCCTGAGCCGTAGCTCAAATCTCAATGCACGGACATGATAAACGTAGTTCCACATTCACTGTGACTCAAACCCCTTTATTTTAAAGAAAAGCACATTTGCATTTATTTAAAACATTTACAATTGTTGTAAATGAAAACATTTTAATTAGTGTAATCTTTATTTCAATGAGACATAAATTATTTATGAATTTAAATAGGCGTACAAAAAAATCCAATTTTCTGCCTACATCGCATCTGTTCTCCAGTGGCATATTGTGCTCTCTAATAGAGGTTTATTGTATTTTTTTTATTATTTAAAAAAAAAGCTTTTCCAATTATGTTAGAACCATTAAAAACCATTGTGCTGATTAAAGAAGCAATAAATTTGGTTTATAGACGGTCTGAAGCATCAGACTTTCAGGGCTCAATTATATTCTTAAAGGGCAGAAACAAAGCTTGTTTGAAGAAAAAAGGGTAGTCAATACGGAAACTTGGCAAAAACTCAATTTTCATGCAGCATTGTGAAACGTTTGCTTCACAGACTAACTCAAACTGAGAGAAAAAGCAAATTTTTCAGTGTGTCTAGCCTGATAAACAGCTTGCAGGTTCTCCGCTGGAAGCTTCATTACATGGTACCCACAAAACACCAGTCTGAAAAATGTAGATTTTTACTCATAAACTGAAGCTAGAACTCCTTGGATGGTCTTGAATGTACATTAAGGGATAATATTAGTCAGATAACCCATTAAAAAATGCCCCCAAAGGCACTAATAGCATTTCCACAGTGGAAAAAAATGTAATATAATGACTTGAAGGAGTGGCTGAGGCCTGGCAGATGCTGAGCGGTTTTATCGAACCAACAATCAACACAGCCACTCTCCGACTCGCATGGACTTCAAAAAATGTGGAAGCATGTAAACCTGCTTTTTAATGCTGTAAATCAGAATCAGAATCAGAATCGTGTTTATTGGCCGTGTATATGCACAGACACATACAAGGAATTTGGTTCCGGTAGATGGTGAATCTCAAGCACAGCATTGTATATCTCTACAATGTAAGCAGCACAATTCACACACACACGCGCGTGTGGATATATAAAGCTACACATGCATACACATACATACACAAACCTACACAAGCTGTGTAAACCAACCATAAATAACCAATCTAAATCTTATATACATAAAACACAGGATGACAGGAATGAAATGAAGTGAAATGAGTACCAGGGAAGGGGGGCGCCGATGATCTTCTCTGCTGCCCATACAGTCCGCTGCAATCTGCGCCTGTCCTGTTTAGTGGCTGCTCCATACCAGACTGTGATGGAGGAGCACAGGACAGACTCAGTGACTGCAGTGTAGAACTGTATCAGCAGCTCCTGTGGAAAACTGTACTTCCCCAGTTGTCTTAGGAAGTACATCCTCTGCTGGGTCTTTTTTAGGATGGAGTTGATGTTGGTCTCCCACTTCAGGTCCTGGGAGATGGTGGTACCCAGGAACTTGAAGATCTCCACAGTCGACACGGGGCTGTCAGATATGGTGAGGGGGAGCAGTGTTGAGGGATGTCTCCTGAAGTCCACTGTCCACTGTTTCAGCCTCCATTTGTATGTTTTTACAGCATCGCTTTGAAGTCTGTAAAGTTGGATATGTTAACATACCTCTAGCCCTCCTTCACCTCCCGCCCCTTATTTTAATGTTCCCGGTCAAAATTGACCTGTCTGTTTCAACAGCTCTTAAATTAGCATAACAAACATTTTTCACCACCAAATTCAGTTCAGTGGGTCATTCAGGGGGTCGTTCAGTCAGTCAGTGAGTGAGTGAGTGGATTCCCATTCATTTCCTATGGTGGTCACTTTTGACCGGGAATACCATAGGTGTAACAAGGTTGATTAAAACACTCAAAATTCAAGCAAATCAGTGTTATATGTTAATGCAAGAAGTTATTGTACTCAATTTAATAAACACATTACATTTATAATTATGTTGTTATTTGTGTAAAGGTTCCTCAATTATCTCTAAAACGGGTGGACAGAAAGACAAATGTGTTTGTTTCTAGAAGTGTGTTTTTCTACCTGTGCACTTGTGCTATTCAATTCAATTCAGTTGAATCAGTTTTACTTATATAGTGCCAAATCACAACAGTTGCCTCAAGGCACTTATTGGTGCTACAATCAACTGATTTCAGTTCATGTGCAGGGAGGAAGAAAACGTGGCATGGTCTATAACTTTTGGAGAGTAGAAATGTTGACTTTTTGTGGAAATAAATAAAAGTCCAGAGTGCAGTCATAAAATACAAACTTCATCAACGACAAAAGCAACAGACAACACCAGCTCTTTGCAAGCATCTGCGCAAACAGCATGCTAATGCAATGCTAGATCCCAGGGTGATGTTAAAGTTGAGTATAAGCCAACCAAAGCCCAGCAGTAAGAGCCTAATACTCAACAGGTAACAGAAGCAGTGATGACCAGTCAAACCTGGATGTTTCAGCCTCCATTTGTATGTTTTTACAGCATCGCTTTGAAGTCTCTTTAGACTGGTTTTCAACTTGGCAGCCCAAGGACAAACACTGGTCCTGGCCTATGTAACTATTGGCCAGAAATCAAATCATTCCCAAAATATTAATCTGTCTAGTTAACTGTTAAGCTCTTTAATCCCAGTTGCTCCGTGTGGATAGTAATAGTGGAGTAATAGTGAATATCACTGCACATCAGGAAAGTATTCACAGCAGTTCACTTGTTCCACATTTTGTCATGTTACAACCTTATGCCAAACACATTCAGTTCATTGTCACTACAAAGGTCTACATAAAATACTCCATAATGATAAAGTCAGAAAAGTTTGCTCAAAATTCTTGCAAATTTATTAAAACAAACAAAAAAAAACCATGTACAGTGGTCCCTCATTTATCGCGGGAGTTACGTTCTAAAAATAACCCGCGATCGGTAAAATCCGCGAAGTAGCCAGCTTTATTTTTTACAATTATTACAGATGTTTTAAGGCTGTAAAACCCCTCACTACCCATTTTTTCACACTTTTCTCTCTTGTTTAAACACTCTCAAAGTTCAAACCTTCATAGAAAAATAAGTCCACAAGCTGAATGAAACCAAAGATCAAACCCTGTTTTCAGATCCAGAACATGGGAATAGAGCAGCTGCGAGAGAATTCAACATTAATGAATCAATGTTACAGAAGTGGAGGAAGCAAGAAGAATGAGCTGAGTAAAGTTTGACTTATCTGACTGTTTTGTTTCGCTTAATGCGCCTAATGAGCCGAGGTCCAGAGTGCTCTGGACACTGCTGTACATTGCTGCATTCACCTTTCACCCGAAAACCGTCCCCACAGTATGATGCTGCCACCAAGATGGTGTTGGTCAGGTGATGACCGGTGCCTGGTTTCCTCCAAGCATCACGCTCGGCATTCAGGCCAAAGAGTTTAATTTTAGTTTCATCAGACCAGAGAACTTCTTATGATCTGAGATTCCTTCGGATGCCTTTTGGCAAACTCCGGGCGGACTGTCATTTGCATTTTACTGAGGAGTGGCTTCTGTCTGGCCCCTCTACCGTACAGGCCATATAGGTGGGGTGCTGCAGAAATGGTTGTCACTGGAGATCTGCCAGAGTGGCCATTGGGTTCTTGGCCACCTCACTGACTAAGGGCCTTCTAACTTGATTGCGCAAATTGACGAGTTGTGAATACTTACGTACATGTTATATTTTAATTTTTGGAATTTTAGAGAATTTCAATGAAACCTTTTGTAATGTAGAACTTTAAGGTGAAAACTAAACTGAATCTTTTTTGGAATACGGCTGTAACATGACAAAATGTGGAACAAGTTAAGCGCTGTGTATATTTCCTGGACGCGCTGTAAAGTTTCTGTTTGGTCACTGAGTTGAATGCCAGAATGCTATGAATGTTTACTGCCTGGGGACACTACTTCTATGCAATCAATCAATTTCAGCAGCTTTAAAAATACTATTGCTCATTTTTCAAGGTCAGCATCCATCCAATGATGTCAGCCTGAACACAAAAAACTGATGGCTCTGCAGGTCCATTTACTACTACTATGAGATGCAGTAATACTTCACACTGACTGACGGCACTGTGGAGAGAATCTTCATGGCTCAGCTTGTAAATTCTGTTGAGATATACGAAAAAGCAAAAGAAATCAATAATCTCTATGTATTTCCGTCACAGTTCTTTGGATCGGCGCAACTTCCACTGAACTGTATCACACAGTTCTTCTCACATGCTTCCCTTCAGAGGAGCTAGTGGACGCAAATGGAAACAGAAGGAGTTGAATGGGGCAACAAAAGCTAGCTGCAGGATTTGGAGGTGTCCAGTACATTAGACGTGGATTCACAGAAATGAGAGCAGGGCTTATTTTTAATGCCTTGTTGCTGAATGTGTATTTTATTGGCCACTGCTCGAGGATGCCAAATTGTGTGCAGATGCCAGACACTTTTGTCCAGGGTCAGAGGATAAGTATTTACAAGCACGTGTGCAGCCTGGGGACTATAAACACGTACAGCTGTCCTGGGTCAGTCACACACTTTTTACACAATCCCAAATCCATACCTTCCTCATCTTCCTCACCCAAATATCATCACACTCTTGATCATGTACAGAACATCACCAAATTCCCTCGGCTAGATCACCACAAAGTAGGCAAACATCCCTGAATCAAAACTGTAGTTGGTATATTCGTTATGTAATTCATATAAATGTAAATTCATTGGATTTGGGCAAGAGAAAAGTACAATAACAGCTATCACAGTTCTCATTAATTCTTAATCTGAGCTGGTTTGATGTGAGTTATTTACTGTTTTGTTTTTTCTTTGACTTATAAATAATTTTCTATTAAAAAGAAAAAAACATACTTGACACCTTCACGGTGAACAAGCCTCTGGCAAAACTGTGTTTAATAGAGAAAGCAATGCAAGTCTCCTAACCTTTACAAATAAACTTTCCTTTTTAATTAAGGAGCCCAATCATATGGAAGCCCGTTTCCGCCACAAAAAAAAAAAAAAAAAAGGACCCATAACTCGAAATTTCGAGTTATTTTCTCAAAATTTCGAGTTATTTTCTCAAAATTTCGAGTTATTTTCTCAAAATTTCGACTTATGAAATTTTGAGAAAATAACTAGAAATTTCGAGTTAGCACTGCCAATCAGTAATCTACGTGGATGACGTCATTTCCTTGTTACCCGGAAGCTGAAGCCCTCAGCTACAAATGCTACAGCTAAGCTACCGGTATTACATCCAGTCATGAATGCACAGATTGCTGTGTTTTTTCAGTCTTTTCAATCCTTGTGTTATTAGCTGAATCACACGGCGTTACTATCAGCAAACATACTCGCGAAAGTGCCAATTTGTTGCGATCCGGTTTTGAGTGTGCGGTCCTCTGCGCAATATGCTTAACAAAGGGTAACAAAGTGACCTCGTTCACGTAGATTACTGATTGGCCGAGCTAACTCGAAATTTCGAGTTATGGATACTTGTTTTTGTTTTTTTTTAGTTGCGGAAACGGGCTTCCATACAATCAACATGAAGACGAAGCGAGAATTAAAAAAAAGGCTGAGACAGAAGGAAGAGCCTGTCTCTGTGGCTCATCCACCATTCAGGCAGATGAGTTGCTCTCAGCGGTAACCCACATCGCTGGACAGATTTTTTAACTGGCAGATAGAGCACATTGTTTAAGCGGCTTTGGCCCGCCCACATAGGCTATGCATCTCAACTTCCTCCTTAGCTCCAGCTTTTATGCTGTTCATGATGTAATCAGTGTCCACGTTGCCAAAATAAATTACTGCAGATAGAAAACTTTATTCCTGATGGACCTTTGTTCAGGATTTGGAAAGGTTTCCAGAAAAGTAATCTTACGGACTTCAGTGACACCTGATTTTTTATTGTTCTAGTACCTCTAAGACTGATGACATTACCAGCAGCCTGACATTGCATTGTCACATGTTGATGTTAGGATTTAGATCCAAGAACCATGGTGCAAGTTTAGCCTTACCAAGATACTAAAATATTACTGCTGACATCATGACTTTTTGTCTTTTAACAATTCAGTAGATACGCTACTTTCAGCCACAGCTGATTTGTCCATTTTTCCACTGTGGACAAAACACTTGAGTCTTAATGAACAAATCGCACTGGACCAACAAGAACTTTTGTTTCAACCAGCCTACATATGTTTTATGTACTTGGAGAAGGGGGACACTTAAATGTGTCCCTCAGGATGTCCTGTGGAGGTTCTTCAGGAGTATTGGGTCCCTGGCCCATAATTTTGGGCCATTAAGTCCCTGTACAACTATAGTTGAGGCTCAGTTCATATCGCACCTCTCTGCTTTTTGCAAATAATGTGGTTCTTTGGATTTTGCCAATCCATTGTATTGGACTTCCAGGTCGCAAGTGGGGCAGCTTGCAGAATGAGAATTGGCACCTCCAAGTCTGAGGCTATAGTTTTCAGTGACAGAAGGGTGGAGTGCCCACTTCTGGTTGTGGAGGAGATGATTCACAGCAACAAGGATGCTTCAGTATGCTAGTCCGTGTGGTCGATACAAAGCTGAGTGTGAAAATTAAGCTGTCGATCTTTGCTCCTACCCTCACCTACAGGCATGAGCGGTGGGTTAGAATTATATCACAGATACAAGTGACAGAAATGAGCTTCGTCCGAAAGGTGGTGGAGCTTTTGTTTAGCGAGAGGGTGAGGACCTTGGTCTTTTAGGAGGGGTTCAGACTAGAACCACTACTCCTGCACATTTAAAGGAACTACTTGATGTAGTTAGGAGGGATTCAGGAGGCATCCATGTTAGACAACCAAAGTGAGATTTTTGGCTGTACCCTACTGGTAGGAGACCCTGGAGCAAACCCAGACATACTGGAGAGACTACTCTCTCAACTGATTGAGAATGCCTTGGTTTCTTTCCCTAGAAGCACTGGAGGAGTTGTCTGGGAGAGAAAGATCTGGGTCCAAATAAGTGACAGAAAATAAATTGATGGATGGATGGCCATGCTTTCCATACACCTTGTATGAAATATATCAAAGCTTCAGCTAAATAATATAACATTTCCCACAGATTTCTACATTTAAATACCAAAGGCAGCAAACAGTGTTTCCGACAAACTGCTGGTTACTAAAAGAAAAAAGAAAAGGAAAACAAGAAAACAATACCCCGCCAACCGTAAATGGAGAATGAGCACAGAATTTATTGTCAACAAAATTCACTTTTTCGAGCATGTCAAACATCGATTTGATTAAATTAAACTGATTAAATTTCGTCCACAAAAACCTAAAACACTACCACAGAGAACCCTCCCTTTTGCTGCCTCTTCTTGGTCAGCATTGCCATGCAGTTTCCTGAGAGACACACGCAAACATCATAAAACCTACAGTTATATTATGTTTCACACATTACAAGTAACAAGCTGTAACTGTGTCATTTGTAGATTACTCATTTACAACCGTAATTAGGTCTATGATTGTCATTGTGAAAAGGAAATGAATGCATCTCTGTTCGTGAATTTAGAGGGAAGGATCATCGCAGGACTTTTTACTCCCAGCTAAGGCTTTTCTGACTGAAGCCTTAAAAACACCCTGCTCATTAAATCTGGCCATACATCTTGTAATTGTCTTATTTTCAATGTTTCAAGAAATACATTTTCCATCACTGTAAATTAATTAAATTTGAGGCCTAAAAAAACGGTTCTCTTTTTGTTGTTTTACCGCGCCCATTTAGAGTAACTGATTTTGCAGGATCTGAAATGGGCTGAAATGTTTTCATTGGAAATTGAATGTGTAAAAATCACACATATACCGAGTAAACCATATGAGAAAGCAACCCTTAGCAAAACTGTGGAAATATTTCAAAGCACAAAAGAGAAACGCTGAAAATAAAATGCTGTCAATGCTGTCACCTACTGAAGTTTCTTATCAGTTCCTGTGCACTGACTTTGCTAAACTCATATAATTCCCAGTCCATTCAAAGTGTCTGACTGGAATCTGGGACAGAAAAAATAAATATAACATGAGCTCTTTAGGTGCTGAAAATTCTGTGATTGTGACCCAAATCATCTGTGAAGCCAATGTTTCATCAGTTTAAGACCTTTCTAAATGAGGGTTGGACCATTAACATGAACTCTGATAAGATAAGGGAGGCACTCCATCAATCCACGTCTCTATACTGTATAATCTTGTTGGACAACAGAAGAGGGTGAGTCAGGGTGCCCATTGATCACACCAGAGACTTTCTTTGACAACACAGTCTTTAGCTATTACACTCAAAGTTTCCCATCACCTGTGACCAGAGAATAGCAATTCCCATTTCCAATTCCCAGTATGAGCCAAGTTAATGTAATCAGCTTTCAGATAAATGACTGGGCGATCAATAAACCTTTTAGTGTCATGAATGAAAGGAAGAGAATTAGCATCTGCATTTCTGAATGCCTTTTACAAAAGTGACCTCTGCTTGATTCAACTAAGCCATGACCAAGTCCAACTGCATTTTCAACTGCTATGGGAAAGGGCTATAAGATGATAACCGAGTTAATGAGTCGCCTATCAATAACTCTATAACATTGTCTGCTACAGGCTGTGAGAAATGGGGATATCTTTAAAGTGGTGTTGATGTGCCCAGCTTTGGACATGGGATTAAAGTAATTATAATTAAAGTAGGAACATGTCTGGTCTGACAGGGAATGATTAGGCAGCGCTGCTAGCAGTCAAGGATCCTCCTGTTTGATCTTCCAATTCATCTGGAAAAATGTGTGCATAGCTGTATAGGCTATAGAGGCTGTGAACATGTAAGACCTACTAGACATATTTTATAGCTTTGATCATTTATTGAAATAACAAGCATCGCAACAAAACATATATGCATAAACAGCTTTGCAACTGGTCATACAAGTTGGACTTCGGCACTTACAAAGTTATGGTAATCATATGGTTAGCAAAGATATATCAGCGGTCCCCAACCTTTTTTGTGCCATGGACCGGTTTATGTCCAACAATATTTTCACAGACCGGCCTTTAAGGTGTCGCAGATAAATACAACAAAATTAAACCAGTACCGGTATCAAAAAAAAGAAGATTTATTCATAACACACGGGAAAAGACCCAGGGAAACCGAGTTAACAATAAAACCGATAAAAACCCTGAAAACCATAAATTTCACACCCGAGCCTCGACTCTCGCTGCCCGGTACCAAATGACTCGTCCGTGGCCCGGGGGTTGGGGACCGCTGGATATATGATAAAGAAAGTCTTCTGTTTAGATTCATAACTCAGGTATCATGCGTATCATTAAAATGAGAAAATATCCACTCTGGTTTAAAAAACAAATGGATGCGGAGAAGGGGAGCCTGACAATAACACCAACTAACAATGCCGGTGACTTGTCTTTCACAAGTCATTAGCTAGTAAGCCAATATTTATATAGCAGCCTCAATTTCTTATTCAGCATGACCTGAAATGAGCAACTGATCCCATTATAGTAAAATATTTACATAGATCAAAACAGAAAGGTTTTTTTTCCACAGACTTCTAATGACCAGAAGTGTTTTCGCAACCATAGCTATTGAGACGTTTAGGTAGAATTCAGGTTTAAGGCACTTCCCAGAAGCTACTACGGGTTTGTTTTAGGCATGTAGCTTAAAGCTACGCTAGCTGCAACTAACATGACACAGTTGAATAAGAAAGAACATCGGGTTTCCTGCTCTGATTTTTAATTTCTGATTGAGTGAAACTGGTAGTTGCGACTATGGCAGTTATAAGACAAAAAGCTAAGTCGTACTCTTTCAATAAGTGCACACGTTAAATTGGACCCTGACTTTAAGAAGAGTTCTCCGTGAATGATTATTTTATTGTAATGTGCAAAAGTTGCATATACGATTATTTAAAGCTGAAAGTGCCTGAAACCACAGGGCAAAAACATTGGGAGAGTAAAATATGTAATAGTTAGAGGACAATTGTGTGACATATGTTAATCTGAGACACAACATTTTGTGCAAAGACAGATATTTTAATTAATAACCACAAAATTTGATCTGAGCTTAATTACAATATAATGTGATTGGCCATCATCAGTGAACTATTAAAGCTTCACAATAATTTAGCAAAAATGTGTTGAGATGTATTAAATGACGTTTCTAACTGGAGTTAATTGCCACAGTTGATATAAACATACTCATGAAACTTTATTACGTAATGATGTAATGTTTCAGACTAGATCAAAGTGGCAGCTCTCACGCAGACCTGCATTTCCATTTACAGAGTAGTAGGAGCCCTGAACAAGATTTTATCAACAATTAAAACTTTAATCCAGGAATCTCTCTTTTCCCTTCGCTTTATTTGTTTTCCTTTGCCTTATTTTTTTCCCCCTAAATTACTCACAGGCATCAGAAGACTTTTCCTGGGACCAAAATCAACATATAAAATCACTGAGAGACAGTGTTTTAAAAGTAATGAATAATTTATTGGAGGCAACTGTCTGTTTTTGTGTATGCATTATTCACTTTTTATGTTCATGCACAGACAATCATTACTGCAAAATCATTCATGCATATTCCCACATCCCTTGCTGACTAATTTCCTCTGCTTATCTGGAAGGAAAAGGGCAAACATTTGAAACCTGCCACTGCATTAATGACGCTTTACTGTATTGTTAGAGCACGCTACACATAGCTGCTATTCAAAATCATACAATGTACACACAAAATATGTGAATGTATAATGTTATTGTATATATGTATATAAAAAAGAAGAGACTACTGCTTTGTTTTCTTTATAGCCATTCATCTTTTACAGTACATGTATGGAATAATTCAGTTTGTCAAGGACGAGGTTCCATATGGTCATGCAGTGACTGTTAACCCATTGGGCTGTTTAACAACAAAACCATACAGCATACATTTTCCACACTAAGTGCATAAAAATCAGAGTTTCCTACTATTTCTGGCCTAATAAACATGCTTCTACGAGGATGCATTAGGAGTTAGGGCACTTTGACACAGCCTGCCAGGCAGCTGTCACCATGTACAACCTTTAATGGAGGGAAAAATTTATCCATTACCTTCGCATTTAGTACAAAAACGTATCAGGTAGCACTTGTGCAATGTCAGGGGGCCGTTTTACAAAAAGCTGCTTTGGCCAATCAAAGAAGTGTGTGGACACCAATAAAAAGTAAAGTTACAAGTTTAAAAAAAAATTAACAGACGCAATGAGCTCATTTGTTCCAAATTTGTCTCTAAGAAGGTGTTTAAGTCTCATTGAGCCAGCCTTCTGCTGGAAACATGCAGCACTTTTCATTAGGAGTGTGAAGCAGCCTTTGGGTGTAGGGAGGTGAAGATGCCACTATGCAATAGTTGAATGATTGAGATAAATAAAACATTTTTTTCTTGGACAGCTACGTATCTATCCTGAAATAATTTGCTTTTTTCTTCATAATAGTTGCGCAAAGTATATTGCTGTTTTACAGTCAAAGAATCCTGGCATATCCACATTTAATTCCAATCTACAATAACATGATATAAAGTCAATCTGCTTGGTGATGGGGTACAAGTGCCCCTTTTTTCCCCTCTCATGTCCCTCAGTTTCAAAGAAAATGTTTAACCTGAGCAGCGAAAGACCGCGGGGGTCTGAAAACTATGAAGCCGGGAGTCCGCTGTTCTCGCTGGCTCGAGTGACCATTGAACCCCCCGGCTAGCTATCGAGCGGGTGTGTAACAGACGTCTCCGAAAACGTCGGAGCACTTTTGCAAATATGCGATGTCTTGATAAACCAAGCAGATATTTGAAGTTTACACAGCTACTTTCTCGCCTGAAAATATGTTAAAAGTTTATTTTGTGACCCAGAAAGATTAATAAGAGTAATTTTAAAACTTAGTAGCGGCCGCCATTGTTGGAAACTGGAATTGGC
>VUQG01046119.1:0-13197 GCA_015106755.1 Etia nguti
ACATGTATTAGTACGACTTTGGTAAGCTACGAAGCCGCACTGCTTGATGGATTGTCGGAGCATTACGGCTACCGTAGTCAGGAGCCTCGCGAAGTAATCTGGGTCCAAAACTCCGTCCGCTTCAGGTCCCAAAGTCAAACGAACCCCGGCATCACTGAGAGTTACAAACATAATAAAATATATGATCATCAAAATAAAATGATCAGCGTTGCTGCTTTACCAGGTGTAACAATTAAGTTTAACATCCAGGCATCCATGAAAACAGAATTTATTAAATTTAACAGAGTTAGAAGTTAGCAGGAAGTTAGCTCGCTAGTTTCCACCTAAACATGATATACCATGTTCTGACTGAGAGATTTCTGAAAAGATTAAAACGTCAGCTCTGCTATCACTTCCAACATAAATGAAGACAGAAAACTAAACAGCAGTGACGTTTGTAGGGTTACTGAAGTTGGACTAGCTGGTATATAATGATGTGCTACGTGATCACTAGCGACACAGCTATGTTAGCATAACATAAACACAGTGAAGCTGGAGGATGAACGCTAACTTTTTTCCACTCGATAAAAGTGGAGGGTTCCCGATGGTTAGGCACAAATGCAATTGCATTGCAGGATGCTGTAAACGGACCAAACCAGTCAGGAGAACAACTGAGAAAATCCATCCACAATACGACGAGTAGAGCAGCTGTGAGAGAATTCAACATTCATGAATCAATAGTACGGACGTGGAGGAAGCAAAAAGATAGAGTTGATTAAAGTTTGACTTATCTGATTGTTTTGTTTCGCCTAATGTGCCTTATAATCCAGTGCACCTTATGCATGAAAACAGACCGTTCATCGACAGTGCGCCTTATGGTCCAAAAAATACGGTAGTCAAATCTGCCTTCTTTGAGTCAATCAGCCTCCATTTTGCATGATTTAAATCTGTGCTCTCCACCATTCTCCCTTTAAGACCCACCTCCTCCCCATCTCCACCTCAGACACCTCAGCCAGAGCTCTGGGGCATCCGGTCCTAAAGCTATCACTGCTGGTTTTCCATTCTGCCATGATGGGTAATCGCAGTCTAATCGCCAAATACGTTAATTTTGCTATCTAGATAAATAATGTCCAATTCTTACAAGTGATTTCTCCTTATTGAACTGAAGTCAGTGTGGGTATGTACCATTGTTCTCAATATATCTTGTCTCTTGCTTGGCCTGGTCCATAGGCACTCCATGGACCTCCACTCTGACGAGAGGATCCACTATAGAATCTTCTTTGATGTTGACTTTGGGTAACTGCTGACCACTGATCACCTTTATTACATTTAGTGAAAACACAAATTTTGTTCAACGTATTAAAGACATCACTTTTAAAGAGATTCATACATTTTTAATGAAATATATATATTAAAAAAAAAATCTCTCTTTCACCTGTATGGTGAGGACAACAGGATGGTAGTCATCCCGTTTTTGAGGCATCTCAGGGTCAAACCTTATGTCCGCCTGTCTCATGAAGCTGGGCTTCAACACATAGCCACAGCAGCCGTTCTGACTAAAAAGTCCATCGTTCACATCCATCCCCTCCCCTGCTGTCTGGAAGTTTAAAGCAACTGAGTGGAAGAGGAGAAAAATTGTTTTTTGTGGGGATTTTGGGGACAAGTTTTGGTCTGTTTAGTAAAATTCTGATTAAGTGCATGATGTGCTGGGGCACTTGGCATTTTATTGTTTTATTATTAAAGCTACAGTGATTTTAGCTTCAGCGAGGATCATTCAGTAGAATAAGTAGTGGACAGAAATGATCTGTTTTATTTTAAGGAAAAATATTTGTTTCATTTTAAAGTCATTTTAATTTTCCTTTCTGGATCTCCTTCCTCATATCTCACTGACATTAGAATTTAAATAAATAGAAAGTGTTTTACAAAAGTCTCCTTACATTTGTATCAGTTTCTGCCTGGAAGGCCTAACTGTCACTTTTTGCTTGTCAGCAGGCTTAATTATGAATTATGAATGTAATTATGTTAATATAATTTCACTAGCTGGGACCACATCCTCAGTAATGATGAGCAATGAAGGATGAGGAACTATGAACTGCTGCTGCGGTTTGGGGAAGGCCTCGAAGGGGACTGGCAGCAGCTCCCGGGCCGGACAGATCCCCAAGGAAGGCACCCCCTAGCAGGAGCGAAGACTGGGCGTTACGGAGATCTTGGAGATTGTTGCTGATGTATAACTGGTGGGCTTGTGACGACCATCGGCCTAGGAGCTTGATTAAGTGGTCAGGAATTCCCTTACGGGAGGAATGGCCAGAGAACAGATTGGGAGGAATCCCGGATGACGAGAGAACTTGGCGAAAATGTGAAAGAAACCATGATCTGGTTGGGATGTGATGAACAGAGGATCTGAAGGTAAGGCGTGCTGAGATTCTCTGAGGTAGAGGTAATGGGTTAACGATTCAAAGGGGCTTAAAGGTGGGTTTATTTTGAAGTAGTATATAGGAATGGGGGCTGCCCGATTGGTTGGTTTTGCTTCGTTTGAGGAAGAAGATGAGGCAGTCTTCGGAGACTGGGTGGATGTCACTCAAGCACGGGTGAAGATCCGGATGGATTTTTGGAAGTGGAGGAAGTAAATTCAGAACAGCGCAAGAAGCCGAAGAAGGCAAGCAGGAACATGGCTTCAAGTGTACGTGCCAGAAAGTAGCCACTGTACTTCAGCCGGAGCGTAGAGATGCAGCGATGTAGAAGATCTGAAGTTAGGGGTAAACGGTGTAGGGTTGCAGCGGGAGTCTGACGTTGGAGACCTTTGATGAGTAATGATATCTGGGATGATGTAATGGTTGGGCATGGCGAACCTGTGAGCCTTTTGGCGAAGAAATTGATACCGCTGAGGTACATCTTTATTGTGGGAATTTTGATGCTCAGAAACCGGAAAGCGTAAGATATGAAGCTGGACACGGTTGCAATGTCGAATGACGGAAAGGGAAGATTGAAGTTACTATGGAACGAATGGAACATTTTCTAAGCGGTCCAATGGGTGGACAAGGTGCTTGCTGCAAGACTATTTATTAACGCTTCTTGAGAGAGGCTGATGAGTTATGCGATGCAGGAGTGGAGATAGCAGCACTGAGACATGGAATAACCAGAATCATTGAAGTTATTGCAAATAGTGCGGCCTCCTAGGTGCATGATGGGTCTGCCCCGCTTGTCTATACCTTGTGGCAAAGGCATGCTAGGAAGTTGTGGGTTTGGAAATTTCTGGTATGGAACCTGCGGCCAAACGGGTAAGAACGGATGAACGGCGGGAAGGCTGTGAATCGTTTTGGGCTGGGATGATGCAGGCGGAAGCAGGATGCGACGGAGCACCGCATGACTTGCAGGAGAGAGAAGAACGGGTGGCAAAGATGCAACAGTAAAGTACCTGATCGAGACTGCGCCAGAAGGTGTCTTGGTTAAACTGCTAAAGGCGAGCAGCTGCCTGAGAAGCAAACTGGATGTGGTACTGATAGAAGCCAGTGCCGCCAAATCGTAACAGGAGATCGAGTATAATAGTCAGGTAGGAATCGAACTCTTGTCTTCGGGCGGGAAAGGCGGTGCAGAGAACATTTCTGTATAACGAAAAAGCGAAAGCGAACTTGAGCTGAGTGAGCTCTTTTGATTTTTACCCCCTTTAGCAAACACTAAGGGGAACTGTAAGGAGAAAGTTTAATTTAAGACTAAAATTCTGCCCAGTTCCCCTTCCTTAGCTGTAAGAGCCTGAGCTGTAGCCATCTGTTTTGTGTCCTCAAAAATAATGAGGCAGCACTGTTAGGATTTCAGGTCATTATATTCGTTTTAGTGATGGATGGAAATTGATTTTTGCTAAGCATTATTGAATGGGGCAAAGCTGGGCCATAATTAAAAAATAACAAGTACTGTAGAAGAGAATAATGTTAAATTTGCTTTTCTACATGGTGGTTTTATATCAGGAATATTTAGAAGTGTGAATTAACTGCTCTGAATAGACTAATAGACAGATGCATCTGCTGTAAGAGCAACATGCGTGAAGATGTTTTGAGGATGCGTTTCCATGGCAGCGGACTCAAGTGCTGATGGTGAGGCTTTGCTGCCTGACTCAGGGTCATGGGGTGGGGGGCCTGGATCACATCCCAGCTGCAATAGGGTGAGACCAATTTTTTAAAATTGTATACATTCAAAAAATGCATAATGAAGTATATTTTTTCCCTTGTTATCTGTTCTGTAATCCCATTGAGCTGCTTTTCCATCATGTTTTTTGGAGATTTTCTGTCTCACTTCCACCCATACTCCTCTCCATTTTCCTTAGCAAGAAGAGGAGAGCATTAGTTAAAAAGCACCCTCTACACCTGGAACCTCTGCCAGATAAGTAGGTGGAGGTTTAGGATAGCCAGGAGCCAGAGTTGCTTGCATTGTGGATGGTGTTGGGCTGCCACAGAGCAGGAACGCTATCACAAGAAGAGAAGAAGGGAGGCGAAATAAACTATTTTTTGGCTCAAAACTCCAGGAGAAAAAACAGAAAAAGTACTAACCATAATCCACAATGATTTCTGCATGCTGTGTAAATAAATATTATCAACAGCAGTAAAATACACATAAATCCAGTGCTGTGAAAAAATATCAGCGCGTTCCTGATTTCTTGGTTTGTTGCATATTTGTCACATTTACATATCTCAGATCATCAAACTAATTTTAATATCAGACTAAGATAACCCAAGTAAATACAAAATACAGTTTTTAAATGATGATTTCATTTATTTCAACAAAAAAAGTTATCAAGACCTACTTGGCTGTGTGTGGGAAAAAGTAATTGCCCCCTAAACCTGATAACTGGTTGTCTCGTTTCACTGTGTACTATACTACTGCACATGGTTGGAATGACAATAAAGCCACTTGACTTGACAATGTGATAGTTGTGAACATCCCTGTAAACACACTTAACCTCCACCCACTCTGCTTCCAACAATGTCCCGGGGCAACCATGCTTTGGTGCACGGGGGTTGGCATGCAGCCCATGTCTGCCAAAGCCTGGCGTATAGCACCTTGACATGTTACCAGAATGCGGTATGTCACTCTGGGACCAGGGGAAGGTGCCAGAACCCACATGTTTGCCGCTGGGCCTGGAGCCTGTCCAGCTGAGCTTTGTGCACCGCCACCTGCTCCTAATGCATTGCCGAGATCTCCGCCAACATTTGCACCAGCAGGTGCAGCAGGTGCAGCGGCTGCAGAGGCTGCGGGTCTGACATGACCACTTAGGGTTTCTGCACCACTGTGAACACATAAGGACCCACACCGAATTTACAGCAGATCCAACAAGATGCAAACCTTTCCAAAAAGTTCACTTTTTGTCTCGTCAGTACACATAATTTTTTCCCAAAAGTCTTAGAGGTCATCAAGATGTTTTTTTAAACGTGAGATGAGACTTTGTGTTCTTTTTGGTAGACAGGGGTTTACACCTTGAACTCCTCCATGGATGCCATTTTCCTCCAGTCCCTTTCTGATTATTGAATAATGAGCACTGACGTTAACTGAGGCAAGTGAGGCCTTCAGTTCTTTGGATGTAATTCTGGGTTCTTCACTGACCTCCTTGATGAGTTTTTGGAGTAACTGTGGTAGGCTTTCTGCTCCAAAGAAGCTTGAACACTGTTTACCAAGTTTTCTCCATTTGTTGTGCAATGATATTAGGATGTGAGATTTCAGAACTAGGTAATAGGCTAATGCTAGCAAGCTTGGCTGCATCCATAAACCAAGCTAATGCAAAGCATAGACACACGTCTGTAATTAGTGGTTTTACACTGCACAGAGAAGCCACTAATCACTAACTATTCGTAAATATTCTATCCGGTCACAGCAGATGGTTCAACTGTAGAATCACAGCTGCAATACTTGAACCAATGTGTGAAGCTGGGTGATCAAAACTTACTGAAATCACCCCAGAAAAAAAAGTTGCCTAATTTAAATGAAGCTGATGTCCTATTCAGGGTAATCTTCTTGGGCATTTGCAGATGGATTCCAGTGCAGCTGCTTTTTTCTGATTGCTCTTTCGACGTCTTGCTCTGACCTCCTGGTCTGCACGCTCAAATTTGAGTTATTCCAACTTGTGGAGTTTTTTTTAAATGTCCTGTGTGAGACCTTGTTTCAGGTAAGGAATGCTTTTTTTTGAGAACTCACCATAAATTCTACTGTACTGTGTTAGGGGAACAACATTAAGTAGAAACAACATGAACTGTCGTGCAAACACTTAATTGCAGAGCACCTCAAATCCCTCAGTTTGAATTTTTATAGGTCCATTTCCAAAAAAGTTTTATTGTAAAACCAGAGACATTGGAATTTTTAAAAAACTCGATATTGCTCCACTTTCTCATGAATAATGAGATATTTGACACAGCAAAAACATTTCAAATGCAACAAAGTAACAAAGGGACTCATGATTCACTAAATCTTCTTTTTCCTTGGAATTTTTATGGTCTTATTTTATAATCCCATATTTTAATGAGGAGAGATCATTAGCAGGAATTCAGCATTATTATCTTTGATCTACAAAATTTAATTGTGCTTTTTGGCAATGAGATGATGGCCAGACACAGTAGAATGAAATCCCAGCAGGGATAGGAATTAGGGGAGGACCCCCCCCACCCCACCCACACACACACACACACACACACTCAGAGTCTAAAAGCTTGTGGTGCACAAAGGACTCAGTAAGTGAGACTAAAAGATCAGCAGTGCGAGTTAAAGTATGCAGAGTGGAGGCTGATTGGTTTCAAGAACGCGGGCAGAAAGATGACTGGACTACAGCAATGATGTCAGCACTGAGTTTCACAGTGTGGGAAAGTGGAAGTGATGTCATGACCAGACAAGCAGCCAAACATCTGGGAAAGCAGACAGATGAGTGAATACAGATCTTCCTTATTGAATTTATGCATAACCTTCATGTTAGTGATCAGATTTGAAGCAGGAGGCCTGTACTAAAGAGCAGAATTTCACACTTGGAGAATTAACTTCATAACCCTGCTTTCTCCATGTTTTAAAGGTTGTTGTACCTTATGTTGTACTGTGGTTTATCACCACGGTATGTTCATGTTCAAAATAAGAGCTTACTCATACAAAGCCAGTTCCTGGCCAAGATTCTGAGGAGAAACTTCATTCCTTGCTTTTCCTTTTCTCTTCTATTGGCTTTAAAAACATTCAAAGCAATTTTCTAAAAGCCCCAATAGCTATATTTTTCTAAGCCTTGCATTTATTTACCTTAGATAAAATTTGCAAGTCAGTCAGTCCACTTTTTGAATTGCAGCTGAGAGAATATGGCTGACGCTGTTTCACACTGCATAAGAATACACCGAAGCAAAGCATGAATTTATTGAACTATGCAACAGTAATTAGGTCTCCCTGTGGTTTAATGATGCAGCAGTGGTGATGATAAGTCATTTAAATTCAACAGACTGTATTTTCTCTGTTTTTTTGCTATCTTTCTTTCCTAGCTTTAAATATACTTTACTTTTGTATAACTCCATGTTGAACACTCACAGTGTTCATGCAGCACTTTTCATAAATATGGTACAGCCCATATATATCAGAGACACCCACACACTGCTGCTTTAGCTGCAGCAGTCGTTGCATTTTGCCTGGATTATGTGTTTGACCTCTTCAAGCTTAATTTCTTTTACACTCTTCTCTTTGTAGAGTATGCTGCTGTGGTGCCAGTAGACCTGTCCATTTTTGGAAAGCTGACTATATCTAGAAGACTACATCTTCTCCAAACATGTTAGGAAACCATAACTCTGTTCATGAATGGAAGTCTTTCAATAGGACTGTATAAATAAGGACCTACAAAGCAGTGCAAATTACAGTGCTTGTGATGATTCTGTGGCCGCTGTGACTAACCACGGACATCGTGATTACTGTTATGTGTTTCAGCTGTAGAGTACGTCAAATGTCATTCGGATCCTTTTAGCTGTAGTGATGCTTCTTTTGTTTGTGAGGGTTGGGGTCAGTTTCTGATATTTGTTATATTTAAGTTTTTCCAAATTATCTTTCCCATGTTTTCACAAAATTTAGCTGAGAGCCCTTTAGGCAGAATTTAGTGCTGCTTTCTCTGCTTTATCATCTGCCATCCTGCATCCCCTCTGACCTACTTTCTCTCTGACAGATCTACTTCTCTTTCCATTTTGTTGCTTTTGAAGCAACTGGGAGTTATTTTGGAAGAAAAGGCCTAACAGATAACTGAGTGTAGGCTGCCTTTACTTTTACTTTAATGTAACAGTCAAGAAGCGAAAGTACTGTGGTTGCAGATGCTGCACAGAAATAATGGAGGTGGGTGTTTGCTGTCACTCAGTCTCCCAAATTGTCTCAGATAGACACAAGAAGAAGGACACTGAGAGTACAGGCTGCACCATCAATATTTTAAAACTGGCATCATTTGAGTGACACTTTTCTGCTGATTTGTTGGTGATCAGTGAGAAAATGGATTTTGAAAACCTTGATTCTTCAGTGCTCAAATTGCGTGCCACATAAGAGACTGCAAAAATCAAAAGCCTGCTATCCACCACCCTTTGATGTGGAAAAACAGGCTTGAAAATTGAAAGGCACTTTGTGTACCTCTGTGTAGTGCCCATGGATGGCTCAAGTCATTAAACAGTTACCTGTCTTGACAAGGACTTTGAAAACTTCACCGGATTATATAAAAATAACTGTTCTTCAACATGCAAGCATGGTAGTATTTAGCAGTGAAGCTGGTCCTGGACGGTTTTGCAATTTCATGCACAGTCCATTGGTTTCTGGACTGAAACATATTTGGACAATACCTGGAAGAACTAAGCTTTTGTACCAATATCACATTACACCTTATCCATATACAGGACAAAGTGATTGCAGAGTTGATCTCCAGAGCTGAAGACAGCAAGGCGGTAGAAGTTAGTAGTAGAAGTCGGCAAAAGACAAAGCCTCTGAAAATTCCATGAAACACTCCTATACATAACACATATGGGAATTAGTAAAAAAAAAAATGGACAAACACAGGCAGGAAAACTGAAAACAGTTCAATTAGACTAAGAATCACCAAATAAAACCCAACATCATGACAGTTAGCTAATGCTCAAAACCTGTTTTGCAAGCTGAATCTATAAATTACCACAGATACCCGTTAATTACCTACTAATATTACTAACAGATACCTGTGTCAAAAATACAAGCTAAAAAATGCTACCTTTCCATCACGAAAACTGAAGTATGTAATTCTTAGACAAGCTATTATGTTGTTATAATTAAATTAAATTAATGTTACAGGTACCAACTGTACAACACAGACACATCCAGTTTATTAACTCATATAATCCAAGGTGAAACCAAGGAAGAAGCTGACAGCTAAGAATGTCCCCCTGCTGGTAGAACTGTCAGTCATACACTCTAAATTTAAGCGTTAATGATTTATTCATCAGCCCTTCATATGATTATTACGAAGGAAGAAACTAGATAGAGATCAATACAGCTTCTTGCCAGTTCCTAACCCTTGAATACCAGCTATTTATAAACAATATAGTGTGTGTCTGTGTTTATTTCAAAAGTTCTAAATATCCCAGAGGTTTTTAGCCTTTGGGTTTGTTTAACATCAGCAGTGGCAATTTTTATATTCTGATGAGTGACATTTAAAAAATAAACATTCATGTTCTTCTTGTCCCAGTTTTTGTTTAAAAGAATTCTTTGATTTGAGTATCAAATACTCACCCCACACTAGCTTCAAAGGTGGCTCTGAAAGGTTTGCTGCTTGCTCCTTCATCCGTAGTCAGCTTTGGATTCACAGCTGTTGAGTGCAATCAAAGACTGACCCAGTTTTATGGTATCAAAATGTCCATAGAAACCTCTCAAAGTGGAGTATAAGCTTCTTCTGTTCATATTCTCAGCATGTCTAAAGACGTAACATTGTTAACAAAATATGTAAAAATGAAGAATTTTGGTAGTTTTTTCATTTATGGATACAAACTTCTCTCCTTTGAACACATCAGCTCTGATTGTCTCATTTCTTAAACTGAAGTTTCTGCGATCAAGTCCTATGTATGACATATCAACAAAATGCCACCACATTACACTTCATTAATATGCTGAATGCGGATCACGTTTGCGTGTGAGAGATTTTTAATAAAAAATTCCCATATATGGCACATGTACACGGTTTAAGTTTTCTGAGTCATATGCAAAGAAATGAGGCAACAGAGAGTTGAGCTGGCAAATCAAGAAAGAGATGACAGAAGATAGAAAGAAAAGGAGGATAGATGTGAAAGAGTTTATGATTATGAACAGAAGGCTAGATAACATTAAAGATGGATATGAGGTGTTGAGATAAAGAGAAGATGGAACTGAAAGAGATGAGGTTGCTTTCATGCATCTCATCATCACCTCATCAAATGCTTAGTGTTTTTCTGACAGCCATACTCTTTGATGTAGCTCCACTGAAGAACAAGGTTATGATCTTCAGTCCTTTAATATCCATCTATCCTGCATGTCTTCACCTTTCTGCAGACATCACCGGCTGATAGATATGAGGAACTGCAAACTATCGCTTGTACAGTTACATAAATATCTACAACATTTACTTTTAGCTGGATATGGAGACTGAAGGAGGAATTTTTCAGACCATATCTTTAACAAAAAATACGCATGTGAAAACACTTCAGTGCATATAAAACTGCATCACTGGCAAACTATACATAAATCATTAAACATAAAATAATTATCCAAACTGCAGATAGTAACATTAACAGCAACAGTATTTTGTCTATATCAACCATTGTAGAAATTCATCTCATGTAAATAATAATGATAATAATAAAAAGGTGGCGAACAGCGTGAAGTCAAAAAAGGCGCACACCTTTGACGTTGCGTAACTATCAAAATAAAAC
Source organism: Etia nguti (assembly GCA_015106755.1). NCBI lineage: Eukaryota > Metazoa > Chordata > Actinopteri > Cichliformes > Cichlidae > Etia > Etia nguti. The sequence continues at coordinate 10,884 of VUQG01046119.1, forward strand.
AGGAAGTAACAAAAGCTGAGACTCAGACTACTGTAAGACACACCGGCTTGACACAGGGACTGGAGAGAAACAAGCATCGAGACAAGAGATCAACAACGTAAGGACAAGAGTGACTAACATGGAAAGTGGAACACAGGGGAGCCATGATAACAGAAACCTAAAGTGTAGATAACAAACCAACACCCCAAAATATAAATACTCAACACAGCAGAAATACAACTACAAGAACCAAAAAAGACCAAATACATAAACACTGGGTCACAAAACCAGGACTGTGACAAACTCTCTTATTTTCTGCCTCCCCTGTATTCCCCATGTCCTGTTGTTAAGTTTTCATCGCCTTCTTAGATGTTCCCATCTTTAGTTACTTCCTGTTTTATTTCCATAATTTCAACTTGATTTCGTTTTATTTCCTTTGTCTCATCTTCTGTAATTAGTTTCAACTGTGTTTCTTTCCCCACCTGCTTCTCTCATTACCTTTTGTGTATATAAACACTCAGTCTGCTTGTGTTCATTGTTACCTGAGGATTTCCTCTGGCCAAGCTACAGCAAGCATCCCATCTACATCACTGCTGGTCTCCTGCCAAACTTTAGTAGTTCTTTCATCTCCGCTGACGCCGGCCTCCAAATTGAAGTCATCACCGGTTGAAGTTGTATGTCAACCATCCCAGTAGACACCTGCAAAGATGATAGACAACTGTGGCCACGAGATGACCACGATTTACATAATAATGGATTAGTCTTTACTGGAGAGAACACAGTTCAAGGTATTAGGAAAGCTTTAGATTGTCTCTTTTATACCCAAAATATGCATGTCCAGACTTCAGAACCCTATTCTTGCCCATATAACCTAAATTCAAATTCACATACAGAGAAAGGTCTTGATGCATGCTCAATCATCCAGGTAAGAAAATCCCAAAAGCTTGATTCTGGTCATCTGGACGTAGCGTTTTCAGTGGGAGAAACATTTTGTCACTCATCCAAGTGACGTCTTCAGTCTCAGCTGACTGCAGGTTTCCCCAATCTTATAAACAGTATATTGCATAATGACTGAAACTAGCACCACTGAATGAACAATGGGCTGTGATCCGTGGTTGTTGATCAATGGTCATGACATTTTGCATATTAATGATCAGGGAACTGACCTCACAGCCCATTGTTCAACATTTCTCCCACTGACAACACTACGTCCAGATGAACAGATTCAACCTTTAGGGATACAGAGAAACATTTGCTTTATTCTTACCCATAAGAACCCACACAGTCCCTTTACACATTGATGAAAGTTCCTTTTGAAGTTATAACACTGACTCTCCCATAGCTTTCCTGACAGTAAAAATGGGTCTGGGCTCTTATGGGTTAAGCTGAGATTCTGTGCTTCTCTGCACAGCTCAGGGTGGATGAAAGCTTGCAGCTGCCTGCTATGTGAAAACCTTCTTTTCAGTCAAACTGAATAAAATCTTAGTTCACCAAATCCACATAAATGGGCTTTTCTGTTTGCACTAACGAGATCAACATGTTGTTTGAATTTTTTCAGAAGCACGAGGTGATTATGAGGTGAGGTACTTGAAGTCTTGCACCTCATCTTTTCCAAAGAGTGTTAATTCAGTGCAGAAAAAGGCTCCGCCAGGCCAACTGAGGCTGTTTCTCTTTTGAAAATCTGGGTTTTATGAATTCCAAAGTGGTGCGCGTCTTACTTGTCTCCTCAGTTTAGGAGGGAACAACTGCCTGTCACCATCTAACAATAGGAGAAAATGCTCCCTGTCCTTGGGCCAAAGTCAAATAGTTGATTGTGTATTGTGGTAAATTTGCACTGGGTCAAAAATAACCTCTTCCCATTCACTCCTTCAAATGAATGATAAAAGAGGAAGAAAGTGTGTTGATTCTCTGTGCTGCAGTTTGACTTTCTGTGCACTTTTAGTTACAAATTCTTTCAAAAAGAAACAAATCAAGAAAGAAAAAGGTAAAAAAAAAAAAAAAAATAAAAAAAAAAAAAAAAAAAAAAAAAAAAAAAAAAAAAAAAAAAAAAAAAACTAAACTAAAATAATGCAGTATATGCATAAAAAGTATTGCAGAGATGTGCAGTTTTAAATCATTCACAAACACGGCAGCACTGCGGACCATTAAAGCTTCAGCCTCCATTATCCGGCAGCAGCAGCAGCAGCAGCCATAATGTACGTTCTTATACAGCACTGCATTAGTGACACAGCTGCAGGGGAGGAAGCTGCTGCTGCAATTTTACTTCTCATCCCACATGAGTACACAATCCTGTCAGCTAAACAGAAAAAAGAGGGGGGGGGGGGGGGCAACAACG
>VUQG01046120.1:0-20845 GCA_015106755.1 Etia nguti
CCATCCATCGAGACATCCATCATCCATCCACCCGTACATTCATCCATCCATCGAGACATCCATCATCCATCCACCCGTACATTCATCCATCCATCTGTACATCCATCCACCCGTACATTCATCCATCCATCCTTCGAGACATCCATCATCCATCCACCCGTACATTCATCCATCCACCCATACATTCATCCATCCATCTGTTCATCCATCCACCCGTACATTCATCCATCCATCTGTTCATCCATCCACCCGTACATTCATCCATCCATCCATCGAGACATCCATCATCCATCCACCCGTACATTCATCCATCCATCGAGACATCCATCATCCATCCACCCGTACATTCATCCATCCATCTGTACATCCATCCACCCGTACATTCATCCATCCATCTGTACATCCATCCACCTGTACATTCATCCATCCATCCATCCATCGAGACATCCATCATCCATCCACCCGTACTTTCATCCATCCATCTGTTCATCCATCCACCCATACATTCATCCATCCATCTGTTCATCCATCCATCCATACATCCATCCATCCATCATCCATCCATCTGTACAGTCATCATCCAGCTGTTCATCCATCCATCTGTACAGTCATCATCCATCTGTTCATCCATCCATCTGTACAGTCATCATCCATCTGTTCATCCATCCATCCATACATTCATCCATTCATTGATCCATTCAAAAGGTTAATTCTGTTCATCTGGACGTAGGATTTTCAAAACCACCTCAACTGGCTTCTTTCCACATGGAGGAGCAGCGAGTACAGCAGAGCATCCTGTTCTCCAAACAATTTAAATGGATCATTTCTTGGAGGTAGTTACAAACATTCACAGCTGCAAAATGAGTAAAAACCGAAGGGGTGAAGCTCCACAGGTATCATCCACCCATGCTTCCGTTTTCTTCTGCTTATTTAAAACTGGGTCATGGTAGCAGAACGTATGAGCATGTATTCCTAACCTTCCCCTTTTCTAGTCTTTTCCAATCAATCTGTTTGTAGCAAATAACTTTGTTTAGTGATTTTTAGATCTACACTGCACATATTTGTAGCTTCCATTTGTAGCTAATAACTTCTTAGACCTGCCTTTGTACCACAGAGTTAACTAGAAACTACTTATACTGAAGTATTTTCATCCTTTACTCTTAATATTTGTATTCTAGCACAATAAGTTTTATAATATTGGATTTTAATATTTAAAATCTTGATCCTAAAAAGCCTTTGATCTTTGATTCGAGGCGTTACGTGACTGTTGATGTTTCAGATCACCTGGCAGGAGGAAATATCTGGATGTGGCACCGTGACGTCTTTGTTTGCTGCAGGTTTTAGTTCAGTTTGTCCTTTAATGTGCTTCATTTTTTGACCATGTTTGGTGATGACACTCTCTTACTATCATGGGAGCAGTGACGGTATTTGAAGATGTGTGCTGATCGTGTGGAAAGAAATAAATCCAAACAAATCCAACAGGCGGAAATGCAAAACGACTGCCTGCTTCTGAAGCCGGCCTTTTAGTGTGCAGCGTGGAAGCTCAGCTCTGCTTCAGTTGTTTATTTGGCCTTTTTTTCTGAGGAGAAGAGGCACGGCGGCCTGGAGAGAGCTGCCTCTGATCTATTAATACATATGCATAAATTAGTCAGAGCCGCTCTGTAGCAGTTAGCCGGCTGTGCAGGAGCTCTGGCTCTAGTCCGGAAAATCCACCAGGATTCTGTCCGCAATCTGGTGCTGTCGAAGGGAGGTGGCGGCGGTGACGGCGGCAAGTCGACGCCATGCTCGCACCATCTCTACCAGTCCTCCAGGACAGAGGCCAGAGGTCACAGTTAGGGTTTGAGGGCAGGCTGTCCTGCGACAGCTGGAAGATGTTTTCCGGCTCACGTCTGTTTATTCTTTGTTGAACATGAACATTTTTCAGAGCTGGTTTAAAAGCTGAAGTTTATTTTTCATCTGAATCAAGAATCAAACACAGATTCATTCGTGCTCGACTCGGTGTCACTTCACTGATCTGCATCTGCAGCACCTCTAATCAGAAGCCTCAAGTGGACGTTAGAGAAACTGCAGTGTTTGGGGCTTCATTGAAGGTTGCTGCTTGGTCAGTACTGAAAAATTACTCATCAGCACTAGTGGTTAAATACCCAGGTCTGTTTGTTTGTAGGACTGATGAAGTCTCCTGGATCAGCGGTGGAACAGGAACTTAAAGAAGTCCTCGTTCTGTCCCCTGGTCTCAGTCAGCTGATCATTGAAGGAAACCACTCAGGCACTAATCTGGATGACAGTGTTGACACTGTTTGAAACATACTCCCGGGTCTAATACAGTATTCAGTGATGACCAACACCAGATACAGTGTACAGAAAGGGTCTTTTGGATGTGATGTTACGTGACTGGTTTGGATGGAAAGGCTGGGCTTGGACATGGATCTTGATCCAGGAGTTTGTGGAAGGACTCTTTACTTTCTTTGTCTTATGTTCAAACCGGGAAACGTGGAAAATAGCACGAACCACTCCGGATCCAGACATCCTTCTGGATCCGTGGACCTGGTTACTGCTTGATGTAGGAGGAATTTTAAACCCTAACAGAGGTTTGCAGTCTGCTTTTGTTGAATCGCTCCAGATAAAAGTGCTGGTAAATCTGACACTTTGACCTTTATTTTACTAATACGTCTGGCTTGGCTGAATTTTTGTTAATTCTTGAAAATTAGGGGCTTGAATGATTGTGTGCACTCTCCATCCAAAGCTTCCTGTTTGTTGTGTTGCCAGCATGCCGATTGTCCTCGCGCAGGGCCAAAAGCCATAAACCATGAAGGCTTTTCATTAAATCTGCACATGCATCAGGAGTAATGTCCCTTTAAATATCCAGCTTTGTCTTTTATGACGTCTGAGATGTGAACTACTTGGCAGCTTGACACTGAAGACTCTTGTGAGTATTTTCTGCAGCGCATGCAGATGACAGCTTAGCCGATTACTATTCATATCAACATTTATTTAGACTATCTCATGAATATTGTGTCATTAGCGGCGTTACGTTTCATTCTCGGCGTGTTTGTGTTTACGACGGTGGTTCAAAGCTCCTCTTCCTTCCTGCCCTCCGGTTTTCCTCCCGTCCTCCGTCTGACTGTCCGTCCCAATTAGGAAGGATCTAAATGGTGAGATTAACGAGAGCGGAGAGCCTCCGGTTCACACTCGCGCACATCACAGCCACTTAATAGAATACTAATTGATTTCGGCTCTGTGCTGGCCCGGCGGAGGGGATGGACGGGTGGAGGAGGAGAGCGGGATGGGAGGTCTTTGAAGGAAGAATCAGGAGGAGGCAGGAGGACGAGCGTTTAATCCACTGACTCAAACCAGGAAACGACTGAAAAGAAAGCAGAGGTGTTCAAAGGTGTGATGAAAGCCTGTGACAGCTGCTCCAAATGAGCGTTTAAAATCCAGGTTTAATTTTGTTTGGCTTAATCAGACAAACGAGGCGAATCCAGAGGAAACAGCAGCCCGACGCTCCTCACGCACTTTCATTCCACTCTGTTCACTTCTTTTCGTCCTTGCTGCTTCTTCTTCTTTCACAAAAATCTCTGATTTTGTTTTTAAAAGTCTCTGATTTCTTTCTGCTTTGGTTTCAGGTGCAGTTCTGACCTGATCTTCCCCAAACTGTCAACATAATGTAGTCACAGAAGCCCAGAGAATCTGTATCTGTTCATTACAAATGCCTCATTTCCAACTCCAGACTAATCATATACATGTTTACACAGACATCTAGAAACACTAAAGATACTTGAAAGCCATTTTTAAGAGTGGAAGTGAGAGCAGAGGGTGTCTTTGCTTTCTTTCAGTAACGTATCACGAGTTCACCTTTAAGAGGAGATAAATCCAATAAAACGACTTCATAAAGCTGCATAAATCAGATCAAAGCTGAAGTGTTTGCCAGGAAGAAAACTGTGAATATTAAAAAAGAAACTGAAAAGAGACATTTTCCGGAATTGGCTTCCTTGTGAGGGAGTTTATCCCATTATGGTGAATCTGTTAGGTCTGAATATCGACCTGCCCTTTAAACCTAATTCCTTTCCTCTGTAACAGCCCGTCTCATGTTATGTAGTGTGGAAACAAAATCACTGACTCGTGTTCAGAGGAACTTTTTAATGGATGAAGCTCCTCCAATCAGGCTGAAAAGTAAAGGTGGAAATCGCCAAAAACTGCAGTTCCTCTAATGTCCACCAGAGGCCTGTCCCAAAAGTGAGTCAAAATGTCCAACTTTACTTCAGGAATGAAGTTTATTCCACCTGATCTCCTCCATGGCAACTGGACAGGTGTGAGTTTTATCTGACCTACCTGTTTAGATCTTAAAGCTTTTTTTCTTCTTTGTGAACTGCATCCTGTTTTCTATGTCTGAATATCATCTGTGGCTTAAAATAAATCAGCTGCATGCCAGGAGGCATCATGGCGGCTGTTTGGCATCTTCTACATGAAGTCACATCAGCTCTACATCAGAGTCTCCAGGAGGAGGTTGGGGTGGATGGTGGGCATCGAGGCAGTCATCGCAGCCCAGGGGTGTCGAACTCCAGGCCTCGAGGGCCGGTGTCCTGCAGGTTTTAGATCTCACCCTGGGTCAGCACACAGTTCATTAGCAGGCCTCTAGAGAACTTCAAGACATGTTGAGGAGGTCATTTAGCCATTTAAATCAGCTGTGATGGATCACGGACACATCTAAAACCTGCAGGACACCGGCCCTCGAGGCCTGGAGTTCGACACCCCTGTCGTAGCACAGCGCCCCGTTTAGTGCTAAAGTGAATTAGCCACCTGTGTGTTGGTTGTTAGTCGTTCAGGTCTTAAGCTCTTGAAATGAAGGTAAATGGACCTTTTTGTGGTTTATGATTGAACACCTTTTGCCTTCAGTCTAAGTAATGTGCTCATAGGTGCAGTGATGTAACCTAAACCTCTGACACCCTGACTCTGATCTGATTCGCCCTCCGGGAGGTTGAGTCCATGCCTACACCCTCAGCTGGGGTCAGACTTGTAGTTGTGCCTGATATCTGAGGAGGAACCAGCCTGGTTCAGTCCTTTTGCTCCAGAAAATGTGACTTCTAAAATCAAAACGTGACCATGTTGTTTCATACAGCAGCAGGACCTTCACTGAGCACGTGCAGGAAGTGGTGGGTGTTACAAGGTTCAGATCAGGGAGATCTGAGCAATTCAAACAAGCCACCATCAAAGTATGGGGCAGTTTAGTACCACCGCAGCCACTTTCACTGCATAAAGCAAGTTTGTGGCATCAGATACACTTTTAAAAAAAATGTAAAAAATCTGCCAAATAAGAAATACATCGATCTGGGCCGCTCTCTGTTAGATGGTGGTCTGCTCTACCTGAACACACAGGGACCTGAAACAGGAAGTAAGCACACTTTGAGCTCTTGTTTTTGGTCTGGGTGTGAATGTCGCCCTCCACCAAACCCGACCTCCTCCTGCAGGCTCTGATTCGTTCACATTGCCTGTGAACATGATCCAGCCGGTGACGATAACATCAGCGGGAGAAGGAGTTGGTGATATATGAAGATGACTTCTCAGAGCCAGCGTTGCAAAGGGTGGCACATTAAGCCCCACATTTGAAAGCGAAAACAAATTAAGTGTCACCGTGAGAAGTTTTAGCGATCGCTCTCGCAGCGCTCAAGAATCTGTGTAATTAGCAGACGATGTGAGGCTCGAATATCCATCAAACACAATGATGTTACATAAACGCTGCAGCCGTCTTCCTGCAGGGCATCTGTTCTCAGGTCTGCTTGTATTTACACACATTTACTTTATTTAAAAAAGAGACGAACAAAATGGGATCTGTTTGAGGAGGGCGGATAAACCTCGGAGGGTTTGTTTCTCTTCACGGTAGAAACAAAAAAGTGTCGAAGATAAAAACGCAGATCTGCATCAAACCGAGGGATGAGGAGGATTAAAGAGGGGGGGGGAGTGTGGGAGGAGAGGGAGAGCCGTCTTTCCTTTCTCCCTTTACTTCTTTCCTTAATTCCTCTCTTCATCGCCCCCCTCTCTCTCCTCTCCTCCCTCCTTGGGGGTTTTTACAGTGTCAGATCTCCTGGTTTTCCCGTGTCTATGTGAAGGCAGCACGGTGCTTTCAAGGGCGTTGGCAGCTGCTTTGGTTTCCTCTCATCTTCACCCCCCTCCATCTATCGATCCCTCTCTCTCTGTTTATCTCTATCTCGCTCGCCCTCCCCACTGCTTCCCTTCGTTTTTCTCTCCATCTGAATGAAACCCAGCTCTCCTCTTTCAAGCGTGTCCATCATCATCCACTCTCTCTCTCCCTGTTTCTCAGTCACTTCCGGTGTCTCTCGCCCTCCCCCCAGTGAAACATTACACTCCTCTTTGAAGTTCAGTCCCTCTCCTTCATCTCTCTGTCTCTCCATCCCACCATCTGCTGAAGCCTGACATCAAATCGATCATGTGTTTGTCTTTTTTTTTCATGTTTGGGCTGTGATGCCGTCGGCCATGTTTGCTGTCCTCCTCTGACCTCGCCGAAGCTTGCCGGTTTCCTTCTTCTCATTACTGCTGGCATGAATAAACAATTCCAACTCAGGTTCAAGACGGCACATCGATGATGCTTGTTATCGTTTGATTTTATTCTTCGGTGCTCGCACCTCCATTTGTGGAATATAAACATGTTTTTCTATGAAGCGCCCCTTTTTTTAAGAAAGCCAGAGGTCCCCCGTGTCAAATGCTGCAATTCAATGACTTCATCTTTACAGACTTTTGAATGAGATCACTCATTTCTGTTCAAAGAGAAAGTAAACAACCCTGAGACTATAACCAGATTTCAGGGGGGTCATTACTGAAAATCTGCCTTATTTTCATGTGAACCTGGAAATAATTAGAAAGTTTGAGGATTTAAAAACATTTAAAAGTACAAGTACAGTCTTACAAATCATTTCTTGAATGAAAGTTTCTGAAGGGACACGGGGAAATCCAAAAACCTCCAAGTTTGAAAATGACTCCTCAAAGCCAGGATAGTACAGAAACTGCAGTTCCTCTAATGTCCACTAGAGGCTCCAGCAGTGAGTCCACAGACTCCCGTGTTAAAACTTTACAGCAGAAATAAACTGTTTACAGCCTGATACAAAACTGTTTTGGGCTCTTTGGCTAATTTCCCCCCATCATAACATCTGTACAGTCATAAAGTATTTAATTTAATTTAAAGTTTACTAAGCCTTGAAGTTTAGGGGGCGTGGCCACTAACCTGACACAGGTGACTGTAGCTGTTACCTGTCTGTCTGACATCTGATTTCCTGCCTCTGGTGTTAGTTGCATTTTGTTTCTTTCCTGTTTTAATTTGAAGGTCCGTTTTCTTGTCTTCTGTTAGTTTTGTTTCCTCCTCTGTGACTGTTTGCCCCGCCCTGATTTCACTGAATCAACGACCTTTCATTTTTCCTCGCTTGCCTCTCTGTTCCCACACTCAGTGACAAAATGATCAGTATTTCTCCCTCTGGATCTGAAGCTCCCTTCCTCCTTTTAAGGCCACAGTCCCCTTAATAGAGCTTGTTTTCTGATTGGCTGCCCCTCATAAATGAAAGGTTTGCACGGCAGGTGGGTGGCGTCGCTGCGATAGCTTCAGACAGTAGGGATGTCCCCTCTCTGTGAGTAGAGAAAGTGTTTCGAGCAGCGTGCAGCCTGAGCTTTTGGCTCACTGCGATTGCTTTCACATAAACTGACCTCATTATTTGTTTAATGTGTGCATGCACCATTGTAACTGTATGTGCGTATGAGAGAAAATATAGTAGGTCCCCTTTAACGAGCCTCCCTCGCTGTCTTCGCTCCTCGTTATCGCTTAGATTTCTCTGACCTTATTTATTTAGAGCGTACTTCTCCAAACACGAGGAGGTTTTTAGTCTATCAACACAAACCAGAGTCAGATCGTTTAAAGTTACAGAGGACACGTTTACAAAGAGCACATCCAGCCGTGTGAGGCGTGTAGCTGCGTACCGTGTGTTCGTGGACACGCTTACATGATTAAATCTGTCACTAACAAAACTCATTAGCATACAGAGAGGAGGACGAGCGTTTCAAAAGGTAACGGGATTAAAGCGTGGTGGTGTGAACGAGTGTGTGTTCATGTGAAAGAAAGGCAAACAGAGAGTTGGGGGATCTTCACCTCCAGCAATTAAATTCTATGAATAGCTCGATGCACCAATTAAAACACAGCTGAAACAGATCAGCTCGACAACTTTTCTTTTTCCATCCTCCACATCACACATCTATAACCAGAGCTGTGTGTGTGTGTGCCTATAAATATGTCGGAGGAGGACTTCACACAAGGGGTCCTGTGGGTTCCAGGATAGCTGATCTTCTTTTTTTCATCTCGCTCACACTGATTGGTTCAGCCACAGTCCTGTCTGAGTATCCAACAGGTAACTCTGTGATTTTAAAGGTTTGTTTTTAGAGAAGGGTTCAGATTTTCACTGGCTGAAGTACTTTATGGGCAGCTTTGTGTGATTATAACTTATAGCTGTGACTGACAGCTGCTCTCAGTGAAGTACTTTTGGAAGAGTTGCAGTTTGTTCCTTTAAACTGGATCTATAGGTGCTCACGTCAAACGTGACCAAAGTTTAAAATTATGAGGTCACGTGAGCCACGAGCTCTGGCTGCAGACTGATCTGATAAACACTGAGTTTCATGCAGCTTTCTCCATTCTTGGATCTGTATGATGTCATAGAGAGCAGAGACCCTTAAATGGCAATATCAAATGCAGAAGCCCCACCCACTTGGATTGAAATGTTCAGTTTATGTGTGGCAGCCAATCGGTGGAAAGGGGGCTTAAATGCTGAACAAAGGCCCAGTAGAAGGTAAAAGAAGGATTATTTTGAGCTGTGAGTCATGCAAAGCTGCTATAGTAAGGTCCATGGTGCTGAAAATGATTAGAATGGGTCCAATGACGTTTAAGGGGACGTCATTGTCTGACTAAATGAACAGAACTACATCATCTGCAAAAAGCTGCACGTCCGTGTTCTGCCTCTGAGTTCAGTTATGAAACGTTACAAAACTGCACTCGACAGATGAGCGGTGTTTCCCTGCTCTGTGGTCGGGGTGCTGGGTGGGTCTAGCGTAGCAGGAGTTCCTGTGTGGGGCTGAAGGGAAGGACACCGAGCCGGTGTTTCTCACAGCTATTTTAACTCTGCTTTCCACAGACCTGCTGCTGTCTCTTCTCCTGTCTTCATGAAACTTTATTTGGTGCTGATTTACAACATGAGCCTCACATTTGCCAACACATGAAATCAGTGATGCTGACTTAGACATGTTTAGTCCCAAATAGTGTTAATTTTTGTTAAGCTGGCATTGATGCTCCCGCTGGTGTTGTTTGTTTTAAAGACAGCAGCGCCTGAGCTTCACGGGTCTGTTTGAACCTGATCTTCCCTGTTTGGGATGAGCTGAAAGGATCCTTTAAACCTGATGCAGACTGTAAACATGCTCCGGATTAACTGCACCTCCTGCCCGTCTCTGCTGGACTCCATGTTTTCTATATTCTGTCATAAATCTGTGTTTTTGTGTCTGTTTCTGCACGTGTGACAGCAAACTACACGCTTGTTTTTCATGTTTAGTGTAACATGCATATTTATGTCACTGCTCCTGTTTACTTTGCTGTGTGTGTGTGTGTGTCTGTGTCTGCGTGTGCGTGTCCAGGTGTCACTGTATCGATCGCCCTCCCTCCCCCTCCCGCTCGGTGACTGGATAATGGAGACATCAATTATTCAACAGCGACACAGTCTATCACATGAAATACCATTCACTCTGTGTGTGTGTGTGTGTGTGTGTGTGTGTGTGTGTGTGTACACAAATATAATGTGTAATTGTGTTTGTGTCTCTTCTCTCTGACATTTCCTCCAAACGTATCGATGATCAATTATTCACGAGCCGCAGAGCGAGAGCGGGCGAGCGACACAGAGAATGAATGGAGAGAGAGAGTGTTGGATTTAGTTCCTTTGACTGTGATTTAATGTCATGTGTGACTCACAGGTGTCTGTGGCCTTGTTCACACCTGGCGTGCGTCTCTGGGGGTTCACGGTGAATCACAGCACTGAGCCTCGTTTCTCTCTGTTTGCTTTGGACAATAAAAACATGATGTCATAAATATGACCAACATTTAAATGTAGTCATAGTGGGAGGCGGAGCAGTGGAGGGAGGAATGATTGTAAAGATGAATGGGGGTGACTAACGAGCTGCCACCGTTTGCCATGAAGCTCAATTAGAGGCTTCAGAATGTCAGTCAAAGTGACTGCATCCATCTTTTGGATACAGTCTGTGTTTAACTGTGCCGATTAACAACACAGAAACACAGTCGGTCGGTCTGCTCGCTCGTGCACAGATTTCCAACTGCAGCACAGTTAATAATAACAGTGATTCCTGAGATTGATCGGTTTGATTGGAGCGACCCGGATCTCCACTGTTAAAACAGGAAAGCGTGAAAGGTGGGATACATCCCAGAAATCCACCTCACAGCTTTTAGCTGAGCAGAGCCGGAACAGCAGCTCACAGGAAACATGACGAAAGAGTCGGAAACTCGTTATCCAGCATGGTGTTAAACATAATCACATACACTCTGTTACCTGAAACCTCACTCTGTGTGTGTGTGTGTGTGTGTCTGTCTCTCTTTCAGGACTGGTAGGCAGAGTCAATGTTACCGCATCATCTACCGCCACATGGAGCGAACTCTGACCCAGCAGGAGGTCCGACTCGTCCACCAGCAAATCGAACATGCTGCCGAGAGCGAGCTGGGCGTGCAGGGCCGATTCTGACACACACACACACACACATGCACACACACACATAAATGTATTTATATATCTCAGAGCTGTTAAGCAGCTTCGTCACATCCTCGTAGCTGTGAGATTTCACTGTGAGGGGAAACACGTTGACTTCAATAAAGACGTCACTGCCTTTGATGCTGCGCGCGCGCGCGCACACACACACACACACACACACACACACACACAGCAGTACATCATCCTTTGCGGGCTCCTCTCAAGGCTGAAACATTCACTTGTGTCACTTTTAATTTTCCAAAAACCTCCTCAGCCGTTTGTGATGCTGGACCTCAGCAGCTGCTCGGACTACAAAGAACATCAGAACATCTTTATCATCCCTGCCTCAGATAATAAATCCATCAGACTGAACCGAGCGCCGTCTGCACACCCTTCGGATGTTTTCCGGTTTGTTCCGTCGTTAATAACGATGCGGTGCTCGCCGGACAGATGCGGAAACACCTCGGTGCGTTGAGATGTGACGGCCGCGGCGGCCGGCCTCTGCAGCACATGAGAATGAGTCACTTTCAGTGATTTGTGTTTCCACTGTTATTGTGACAATGATATTCTGAGATGCAGCCTGCAAATTCACTTTTGGCTTCTTATTTTCAAATTTGCAAGAACATGATGTGCCGATACAGAAATAAATCGGCAGCAGACGGATGCAGGGGAAACTCTGTACGTGCAAAAGTTTCAGGAAGGCTTCAGCAGCGCGGGAGGTGGGCCTGGTTCTGGTTTAAGTTAGCTGGACTGAACAGGGACTGCACTGACGTTTGACGTAGACCTCACTTCCTGCTTTACCCACTGACAGGTTACCAGGAGTTCAGGTTTGGGTTGAGGTAACATCCGCCTGTTTGACAGACGTTTTGCTTTTAGCAGAAAAACACCAGAATTAGTGCGTGAGGCTTTTACCTGAAAGGTTCCATCTTCTAGTTTCTGAAGAGTTTACCTGTTTAACACAAAGAAACCCAAATCTGACCCTAGATGAGACGACCTGGACGTCGGCAGGTCTTCGTGTCGTCCTCATCCAAACAGTAATCTCTATAAACAGATGTCAACATCTGGACCTGTGGGCGAGCGGCCAGAAGCTCTCTGAAATCCACTGTGCTGATGTTTGAGGATGTTCAAAGGTGAAAAGGTCAAGAGCGAAACCACAGGTGGTCATGTGATTAAGACGCCCCCATCCCTAACCCGCCTTTCACCAGGGGCAGTCTGAGTCAGAGATCAGCTGTTCACATTTTCTCCAGAAACGTCGGTTTTGACACCAACATGTAGGATCAGTGTTACTATGAGGTGGTCAGACAATCTGGGGCTGCGTATCTGCTGGCTTCAGCTCAGCTGACGAAAACTGATGTGAAATTAAAGGGAAACGTTATTTTCTCACCTCCCGCTGTGCAGGCGGTGTTTATGGGTGAGATCTTCTAGTGTGAGCTCAGTAAAAGGAGGGGAAGTTTAGTTTCAGAGGAGCGTTCCTGCAGGGAGAACCAAACAGCTTCGTGGTGCTGCTGCTCACGTCAGATTTTACTGATACGTTCAGCATCTGCAGAACTCCCTCGCATTAAAGTGTGATCCTGTAATGAGCACGTTTCCATCAAACGCTGATCGTGTTCCAGGTTTAGTTGGAATATGAAATCTTCCACTGGACACACGTGTAATCTCGTTCAGAGCTTCAGAACACGAAATCCAGCAACACCTCCGGGAACATCCGACCAGCGGGCTGCTTTCAAAAGTCCGGTCGTCTCTCTCTGCGTCTCAGCCTGAAACAAAAGCACTGAACGCAGGAACGATGAGCATAAAACAGTTTGATTTTTACCTGGATGATGTACGAGAGCTTTAACGGGCCGCCGTCTCTGTGTTTAGATAAAAACATTAAAAGTTTTTGGTCACGTTGTTGTTCCAGCGTGTTGTTATTTCACCACATGGATGACATCACATCTGCAAGCTTGAGAGAACGCAGAGAGATCAGATAAAAGTAATCATTATATTTTAACATTAAAAATATGTTGATTGAAAACTCATTACAGAAACATAAAAACTGACTTGTTGATTTACTATAAGTAAAGACGAGGACGAAGAGCGTCTCCAAATACAGGAAGTCATGAGCACTTAGCTCCTCCCACTTCCAGTCAAACTGAGAATGGTCAGTATTTTTATGGCTCTCTTTGACTTCCTGCTTGTGTGTTTTTTGTGGTCAAAATAAAGATTTGATAGATTGAAACCACTTCAACAGAAGAGGAAACGAGGACGAAGCTTCAGGTGAGCTGAGGATGAAGCGTCTCCTCGCTGATGAATCCCAGTGAGCCCGAACCGAAACACGGAGCAGGCTGGACTCCTGCTGGTGGCGATGAACCCAAACACACCTCAGAGCAGCGAGCTGAACATTTATGAGGACGCCTCATATGTCACATGATGCTTCATTTCCTCTGAGCCTTTCCGTCTTCATATCAGGCATCGCAGGACGGAGCTTAATGAGGTCAGAGTGGACGGCCGGTCGCTGACATTCAAGAGTTTCATTAATTTTACACTAAAATCTGATCGATGGACACGAACAACCTGACTGAGGCCTCGTCTTCCTCCTCACGTCCCACACAGAAACATCACGCACACCCGCCGCCGTCCAAATGCCACTCTGTCATTTCCTCTGTGCCAGCGCCGAGGCATTAAATGGCTTTGCCTGTCACTCTACTTAGCAATGCAATGAATTCTGGGAGCTGCACACACACACACACAGAGTCATACTTGTGTCTTTGTGAGGACCCTCGCTGCAGGCCTGTCTCCTAAAAGTCACGTATGTTCCCCGTTATGCTGAGGTGGCAAAGTAAGGCTGGAGGAGGTCCTCAGATCTCAGTGTTTGGTTAACAGTGGAGAAACGCCAAGCTGTGCAAAATATAACATAACTCACATATATTTAAAGAATCTTTAAATATATTCTTTCACTTCACCTGAAGTCCCACTGAGATCGACATCTGTTCTGCAGAGACGAGGCGACCGGTCCTTCAGACGAACTCTGAGAAGAGCTGAACATATCAGAACTCTGCTTCTGATATGAAAGCTGTCCATATTCATGTGCACACACCAGTACAACACTGGCCCCAGGGACAGTGTAGAAGTTGCCACTGACTGGTGATATTACTTTCAGAGGCACAAGTCCAGGTTTCCCTTGGTTAAATCCTCCAGGCTCTTCCATCGCTGGCGTTGGAGGTTCGGGGAGTGTTTTTGAAGAGCACACAGATCAGAGGAGAGCTTCTGACTCCATGAGTTCAGGCTCCTGTTTTCTGGAGATGACTTGGTACGCCTCCTAACACCCACACAGCAGCTCGACAACTCCTCCAATGATCCTCCTACGAGACTCTTCAGCTCATTATGGTAACCAAAAGCCTGGTGAGACAGCAGTTTGCCTTTTAACAGATGTTTTCGTCTTAGTTTTTGGTCCCTGCACCAAACATGGACCGTAAAGGGAAAGAAAAAAACAAGGTTAGCAGTCTGAGATGGGACTTCTATCCTGGGATGGACTCAGTCTCCTGTTATAAAGCTGGGTTTTTCTAAGCATGGTCTAACTTTAACCTGGTTCTGAGCCCTTAAACAGTCCTCTGAAGGTCCTCCCCAGAGAATGTCCTCGCCACCTCGGGTTGGTCCTCACAAAGACGGATATACCAGTACACACACACACACACACATGTAGAGGCAAATGCCACTCTGCCAATCATGCCGTCGGAGGCTGTCTGCCTTCGATGGCTGTGCTCGTCACTCCGGTCGAGTTAAAGCTGAGCTCTGACAGTTTGAGGCCAGGCTTACAGTTTGGACACAGGAAAACACACACTGGAATTTTTAACCAGCTCTCTGCTTCAGCACTCAGCAGCTCGGGAAGAGCATCAATGACAGAGAGGGACAAGCACGAGTTACACCCCTGCATTCATATTTCTACCATTAATTCCAGGATATATGATTGGATGTTTTTCCTCCTCACAGACGGTTTATTGAGATTCAGCAGGAAGGTTTCGGTTCAGTTGAATACATCCAGGATTTCTCGATGGCTCACAGAGATTGTTGATGAACTGGAAGCCTCGAGGATCATTTAGGAATGATTTTATGTGATTAAAGTGATTTAAGGATGAGTCACTGAGTTTCAAAGATGTTACCCAAAGAAATCAGGAACTGAATGTTTCAGTGAGTTTTATAGATGCAAGAAGAAATCTACAAAGCTCTGTGAATGTTTTCAGATGATTCAATGAGATCTAAGGCTATTTCAGGAGATTTAAAGACTTTTAAGCATTTTTTTCCTGATGATTTGATTCAGCAGTAACTGTTTAAACTGGTTTTCAGATATCTAAAGCGATAAAAGGACTCTCTTTAAGGAGATTTGAGGTGATTTCAGGAGGTTTTAAAGATCTCTCGAGCAATTCAATTTAATTAAATATTATTTTAAATGATCTTAGATGATTCAAGGAGAATAAAGAACCTTTATTGGAATTTGGTGATAATTCAAAGAGATTTAAGAGGAACTGTGGGAGTGAAATCAATGCTTCAGTTGATTCAAAAGATTTTAGATGATTTAAAAAGATTTAAGGATATTTTTACATTTAAAGGTAGACCCGCAGAGTTTGGGGAACATTTTAGATGATCCAAGTTTCTACAGTAACCGTAAGAGTTAGGATGTTTCAGTGCATTCAAAGACTTCCAGGTATTCCTTCTTCTGATTCAAGGATGGGAGGGAGGATGTTTCAAGCAGCTCAGGCTGATTTAAGGAATTCTCAGCTGGTCTGAGGTGATACAGCCGCAAATGTGAAGTTTCAAACACTCTTCTGTTGATTTTAATGGTTGTGATTTAATGAGGGTCGATGCAGGAATGTGTCGTGAAAGTCAGGAAACTTTCAGGGTTTCCATGGTGACTTGAGATTTCAAGCCTGCTTCATGCATTCCTGGGAGCTTTTAAGGAGTGATGGTTAACATGTAGTCTAACAAAAACACAGAACTGAGAAGAGGAGTGGACTCGGAGAGGATGAGGAGGCTGAGTGGAGGTGTAACGAGCTGAAACTCGACAGCTTTCAGCGGCTCCTAAGTTTGTGTGTAAACACATTTAATGCGTTACTATCTCAGATACAGCTGTTACACCACCACCACGCCCACTCCTATCCAGATGTTGGCTGTGTGAGTAAAAAATGGGAAGGAACTCAGACGCTGTTTCAGAGTCCTGCTGAAACTTGGACAATACTGATGTGTCAGCCAGTGACCCGCCCACCACTCCCAGAGCGAGCGACGGATGGTGTGTGTGTGTGTGCGTGTGTGTGTGTGATTAGGAAGCTCCCTCCATTACAGCCTCCTGCTTAAATGGGATTTGCAGTAATTACAGTGAGAAGACTTTAATGATTGAATTCAGCGTCTGCGTCGATCTTCAGGTTTTTATTTGGAGCACACTGACTCACTCCTGCGTCCTTCACATCGGGGCGGAGAGGCAGATTGCTTTAAAGACACCTTCACGCTTTAATCTCACACTCACACACACGCACACACACCTGTCCACTGCCACAGGCGGAGGTCCTGCGAGGTTCACCCTCTGGTGTGTCTGCTCAGAGCTTGGATTGGATCTCACACAGAGACGTGCTGTGACCTTTTCAGACTGATGCACTGAGACTGTGTCCACATTCATTCTCTGCTGCCAGACTGACGCGTCCAAGGCCTCCTCTGATTCCCTGGAGTGACTTCAGGGAGATTCAAGGTTGTTTCTGGGAGATGTTTAAAGATTAAGCACATAAGAAGGCTTATGGGAAATTCAGACATTTCACAATGTTTTCAGGCATTTCAGGAAGAAGGTGATTTCAGAGAGATGACCATTTCCTGATTTCATTTAAGCTGATTCAAGGATCATTTTTATGTTTGAAGATTTATCCAAAACTATGGGAATTTCAGTGGATTCAAACAGATAAAGGAAATAGTTCTGATGGTTAAAGGACATTTGAAGTCCTTTAGATGATTCAAGGAAGTTTCAGTTGATCAAAGAGGTCGATCGGGAAATTCAGGCAGATTTGGAGCTTTGAAGATGAAATTTGAGTCAGTTTAAAGAATATTTCAAGCGATTCAGGGAACATTTTAGCACATCAAGAGAATTCAACTGGGTGGTCTCTGCTTTTCGTGGATGATGTGGTTCTGTTGGCTTCATCAGGTGATGGCCTTCAACTCACACTGGAATGGTTCACGGCTGAGTGTGAAGTGTGAACCAAAATCTGCCAAATCTGAGGCCATGGTCCTCAGCCAGAAAAGTGCCCACTACGGGTCAGGGATGAGTTCTTGTCCCAAGTGGAAGAGTTTAAGTATCTCGGGGTCTTGTTCACGAGTGACGATAGAAGGGAGCAGGAGATCGACAGACAGATTGGTGCTGCGGCTGCAGTGATGCGGACGCTGTACCGGTCTGTTGTGGTTTAGAGAGAGCTGAGTGTAAAAGTGAAGCTCTTAATTTACCGGTCGATCTACGTCCCTACCCTCACCTATGGTCACGAGCTGTGGGTAGTGACCGAAAGAACAAGATCGCTGATGCAAGCGGCGGAAATGAGCTTCCTCCGAAGGGTGGCTGGCCTCTCCCTTAGAGATAGGGTGAGAAGTTCAGCCATCCGGGAGGGATGGAGGGATGCTCCTCCACATAGAAAGGAGCCAGCTGAGGTGGTTCGGGCATCTGACAAGGATGCCTCCTGGGTGAGGTTTTCCGGGCATGTCCCAGCGGGAGGAGGCTCCGGGGCAGACCCAGGACACGCTGGAGAGATTATATCTCTCGGCTGGCCTGGGAACGCCTTGGTGTTCCCCCGGACAAGCTGGAGGAGGTGGCTGGGGAGAGGGAGGTGCTGCTTAAGCTGCTGCCCCCGCGACCCGGCCCGGATAGGTGGAAGAAGATGGGTGGATGGAGAATTCAACATTAATGTTTCGAACTTTTGTGGAGATTTCAGTTAATCCAGTGATGTAAGGCATATTTCAACAAGGTGGCATTCAGCACTAACTGTAGGTTTCAAAGATGTTTCATTTAAAGTCACAGTTGAAGTGCACCAGGCTGCTGTTCATCAGCGGTGAGTGTAGGCCGTCAGTCAGCCTGCTGTTTATCAGTGTCCACGTCTTAGTCCGGTGTGATTAAGTGAGTCACAGAAGCTCACCTCTGTCTGATGAGGTGAGCTGTTGATGATATGCTGAACTTCTAAGGAAATTTAAGAACATTTCAAACTATTTAAACAGTTTTCTTTCAGACTATTCAAATGAATTTTATTTAAATTCTGCACATTTGAAGGATTTTTAGTGGATTCGAGGAGATTTTAGGAACTCTTTCTGGATGATTTAAGCATATGCGTTAGTTTAACATATATTACAAGCCTCTCTGGTAGATTTGTCTCAGATTATTCAGTGGGATTAAACAGTGGAGTTTAACCAGACCCAAACACTGGAACAATTTAATGGATCCTGTTTAAATGGGATTTACAGTAAATCACTGAAAACATTTTCAGAGCATTAATTTTTAGAGGAGATCTGAGGACACGTCAGAGAGACTTAAGGGCATTTCAGGGACATCTCGAAACATTTGAGGAAATTGTGGGGGGCTAAAAGAATATTTCACACGATTCAGGCTCCTTCGCTGCATGCAGCCTCTAAATAAATCTGAGGCAGTTATTTAACAGCTGCAGGGCTGAGAGTGCTGCAGGTAACGAGCTGAGCTGAGATTCTGGCTCATAAAAACCAGATTCACACAAATACATGTGTGAAACCGTCCGACGCATGATCCCGCTCAGGTCCGTGCTGGAAAAGCGGGACACTTGGTTGGTTATATCCACTCCAGCCTATACCGAGCTCACTGCAAATGAATCTCTGATACGCTGCCATGTTTCTAACCCGATGACTTCCCTCGTGCATGTTGGGATTTGTTCTGTTTGCTTCGGTTCATGTGGCTCTTTCTGCCCGAGCGTCTGGTCCGCTGCTCCTCTGAATAAACCAACAGAAGTCTGATTGTGCGCCTGAAAGTGTTGTGAATGAATTATTCCAGCAGAGACGAGTCACAGAGTGTTCTTAGTTACAGAAACGGCTGACTGCATCATTTCCATCCCATTGAAGGCAAAACACACACACACACACTCTGTGTGGGAGCGAGGAGATCACAACTGGAACTTTTAGTTTCGGTTTAACATCCAGGACTTCACAGGCTGTCAGCTGACCCTGAAATAACAAAAGAAACTCAGCCACAGTGAAAATCTGAACTTTCAATTTACCTTTTCATATTTTTACATTAATATGAGACCAACTGTGGCCTGACTGGAGACATTTAGTTTTCAACATGGCTAAAAATGTCTCCAAAATGAAGACGAGTCTCCAGTTAACTCTCCAATTAAAGCAGGCCCCAGCCTGCAGTTCCTCTAATGTCCAGCAGAGGCTCCAATCAGTTCCCAGAGACCCCCAAATAAACACGTTTAGTGCCTCTAGAGATAATTCTCCCCATCATAACGACTGCCAGCTGTCAGTTTTTAGCCATTTAGGGTTTTTTTTAATTTAGGGGCGTGGCCTCGTTAACAGGTAGATGACAACATGGGCTTCACCTCAGCTAGTTGGAGTCCCTGAACTGGAATTCTGGTCCACGTTGGAGCCTTTTGAAGTGTTTTATTGACAACATCTGACTGATAATATGGCTGCTTCGAGGTTATTGTACTGACAGACGTCTGTGGATGCAGCTTGATGACCGAGTTGGCTCCAAATACGTTCATTTCTGGCTTCAGTAAGCAATGATAGATTGATGTTTAAATGTGGAGTCAAGTTACTAATTCATAACCCAACCAAGCAGGCATTTAAAACACAGGAAGTGATTTCTGTGTGAAAGTCCACCAAACAGCAGCAGAGTTTTCCTCTATTTCAGTCACATTTCTATTTGTGATCGTGCCACAGGCGATATTTAATGAGGCGCTAACGGCCCACTGAGCCAATTAGGAGGTGAAGGAGAGCTCCTGCTAGCCACATCTCTGCTTGACGATAGCTGATGGAGGCCGTTTATAGGAGTGAGAACATTCATTTGAACTCTTTTAGCTTACTGTAGTCGTGCAGACTGTACTCTGAAGCGACCAGCGAGATGTTATTAACTCTGACGTTTCTATCGATAACCTCTTCCAAGGAGGCTCTGTAGTTGGTTCACTTTGTTTGGTTCTCTGCATGTTTGCTTCTTTTAAAAATAGGGACAGTACAGATTAATTAACATGAGTGCCCGGGTCCATCACATAAGTGTGAAAGATTTAGCCACACAGGCTCATTTTCCCCTGCAGTCACTGCCAAGCTGACGGCATTTATAAACGGCAAAGAAAGCCAAAGCTTGTTAGCTGAGATAATAAGCATTTAAATTATAAAACAGAGACAGCAGAAGATTTTAAAAAATCACAGATCAGAAGGCAAAAGCATGTGGACACATTTACAAACCCGTCACTTCTGATAGGACAGCGTGTTTGGTGATCCAGTGTCCACCGATTGATACGTTTAGAGAAAGTTGGATTCAGCCCTGTGGGTTTAATCTGCTCAAGAAGAAAACACTGACTGCCATAAAGCACCTCTTCTTGTAAAAATGTTGATATATGTAATCATGTTTATGGGAGTCTGCAAACTGATCCTGTTCTCCCAGTTAAAGAAAACACATTTAGTTTTCTTTAATATAGATTTCTGTCATATTTAATCGTATTCAGGACTCTGAGAAGCAGCAGAAGTGACACCAAAAAACCCAAAAAGTCCAGTGTTGATACACAAAACACCATCCATCTGTACATTCATTCATTCATCTGTCCATCCATCTGTCAATCCATACATTCATTCATTCATTCATCTGTCCATCCATCTGTCCATCCATCTGTACATTCATTCATTCATCCGTCCATCCATCTGTCCATCCATCTGTACATTCATTCATTCATCCGTCCATCCATCTGTCAATCCATACATTCATTCATTCATCTGTCCATCCATACGTTCATTCATTCATCTGTACATTCACTCCTCCATTCATCCATACATACTTTCATTCATCCATCCATCGTCTTTTTCTCCTGTTTTTCCTT
>VUQG01046121.1:0-16473 GCA_015106755.1 Etia nguti
GGTTTATCAGCAGACTTTTTTTCCAGTTTTATACAACATCATGCATGCACGGTCACACGCACACACACACACACACACACACACACACACACACACACACACACACACACACACACCTGGATATGTTTTGGCCTAGTCCAACATGGATCCCAAAAGAGTCACAGTAAACATAAAAACAGGCCAGGCAGTAAAGGCGGACTGTGTAGCAGACCAGTGCTTCCATCGATCTGAGAGGGTTCATTAGGTAAGTGCTGACATCACAGATTGATGTCTCTTTAAACCAGTGCCTGCTGAGGAGCTGACGAGGAAAATCACCACTATTGACTCCCTTAGTGATATTTGTGTGTGTATGTGTGTGCCTTCAACGTATTGTGTGATATGTACACGTGCCAGTAAAATGACCATGTGCATACTAACATTTGGCACACAGCTGTATCTGTTTGTGCCTGTGTGTGAGTGCACAAGTGTGTTTTCCTAGACGCCACTTTACATATCTTTGTCTTTGATGGGCTCCTTGGGTGTAGGTGTTCACCAGTGTTGCCAGTTATACAACCAGCCATGCAGCTAAGGAGCCTGTCAGCCTGTTTCTGCTTTTACGCCACCATGCATCCATTTGCTATTACAGAGTAGGAAAGAGATGGAGTGGAAAATGGAGATAAAGAGGAAAGGAAAGAACGTTGCATGGAGGAGTCAGAGAGGGACTGAACAGAATCTCTCCCCATCTATATTTCATCAGCACATTTAGAAACTCTGTTTGGTAATTATGTTGTGCAAGTTTCTGACTAATTTGCAATCCAGTGAAAACCCTGACATGGGGCAGCTTACATTCCATATGAGAGCTAAATGATGTTTAGTTCAAATTTATGATTTAGATTTTTAAATTCTTGTCGAGGCACCAAAAAGTTATCTCTATATGTGACCCCAGTTCCCCGAGCCTCTACTTGTCGATTGATTTGAGATGTCGTTTGTATCTGATGCTTTTCTCTAATTAAGATCAGGCGAGAATCGGTAGCATTGAGCGTCTCAACAAACCTATTGATTGGAATGGGGAAGGAGTCGGTGTTTGTGAGGACACAAGCGACAGGAGTGAAACTGCTCGAAATAGCCAGAGCAATAGACTCACCAGTTCGAGGAGACCGATGGTCCACAGTTTCCGCACTGCTGGTCTTTTTTAGATCACCTCTAGTTCAAGTTAAAGTTAAAGTTTTCAAGAAATGTCTGGTGACATGCTGAAGAAGCACAGACAGTAGAATTTTGGTTATGTAACCACAGCACCTGTGAACTTCTACTAATGGAATCATTTTTGACAGCATCAGGCTGATCATCATTTTCAAATTTAATGTTGCATTTGCAACACAGAAGGATCTGTTAAGTGACTTCTTTTAAGTATCGATCTGCATCCGTTGTGATACATCAATACTTTGTGGTGAAACGTTTAAGTGGCATTGATGCTTGGATCTCAGTGTCACCTACTCAGCAGTCTTAAGCTCTGATGACGATACAATAAGCATTACCTCCAATAAACACTACGGTACCACATCTTGTAGCTTTAAATGAGCAATTGATCAGTTCCTTTGAAGAATGATGTAATCTCAGTGTTCTCATGCCCATTTAAAATGTCTTTAAGTGATATATAGTGGAGGAGAAACAAAAGAAAATCACTTTATCTGGCATTAATAGTATCAATACACAACATGGTGTCTTGAAGCAGGCAAGAAAAAGTGAAACAACTAGGAAAGTTTTCTTGTACTTTATTTTATCATGAGCTGAGCATAATGCAAAGTGTTAGGATTGAAAAATGTGCAGAACTGAAGGCAAGATTCCCTTCTAGGCCATCACCACCAGAGGCACATCGCTATTGGCTGCCTCCAGGAGATTAAAGAGAATAATTGCCAGCTGATTGGCTGTTTAATATTTCATGGACCTTTGATGCACTGGGTGTTTGTATTACCTTTATCAGCAGGCATAATAATAGGATAGGCTTTGACTCACTTAAGTAAAACAGGCTTTTTCACAGTACAGGAGCTGCTACTCTTCTTTTGAGCAAAAATGAACACAATAGACCGTCTATACTGGCTATACAGTATGATATATGATCATTTGAACTGCTCTTCTTTGCAGCTAAAGATCAATACTCTTGGTTTACAGTTTTTTTATATAATTTGTTGATTACACTATCTAATAAGTACTG
Organism: Etia nguti; assembly: GCA_015106755.1. Taxonomy (NCBI): domain Eukaryota; kingdom Metazoa; phylum Chordata; class Actinopteri; order Cichliformes; family Cichlidae; genus Etia; species Etia nguti. Next base: position 2,192 of record VUQG01046121.1, read on the forward strand.
AAGATGCAGTGATGGATTTCACATTACATTGTAACTGCGTATGATATTTATGTTTTTCAGTGCCGAATACATATTAAACTGAATAATAATAACTGAATACAAACTAAACCTCCATTGTAGTTTATGCACAATGTATAACGTCTATAACTACTACAACTATAGCAGCTGTGGTACTGCAGTTGAGAGCACACAAGCTGCAACAACAGTAGAACATTTAAAGTACTACTACTGTTTATTTCAGGGCTGTTAATATTTTCAGCAATTTCAAATTTGGGAAATCCTTCTGTCTTAACTCTAGACAGTAAAACTACTTTGTGTTTTGCTGGCTCTTGCATGAGTATGAGAGTATATGAGAGAGTACATGAGCTATCTGTGCCAGCTCCTCCCAGATCAGGGACAGCTGCCATTGACGGTCCCATGTTCGTACCTCTGCCTGATGACACTAATCTCTTTCTGTAGGTGACCTACCTCCTCTTTCCAAATCTGTCGGCGTATAGGTGTGTGTGTGTGTGTGTTGTGTGATGGTTGCCGCGGATGTCTCCTCTGTGGTTCCGCTTCGGAGGTCCAGGAATGGTGAGCTTCTCATGGTTGTCACTTTGAGGTGTGAGAGCAATCATTTCCTTGGACAACAGTCCCATCCTCATCCCTGCTTCCCGCCTGCTCGGATTAGTTCCTCTTGCTAAGAAAATTTGCATCCAGAATATTTTCTCCTAATTTATTTTTTCACTATATTTCCAGTTTTCTTTTCTTTCTTTTTTTTTCTTCCATCTGTGTCTCTTTCACTGCCCTTCTCTGTTTCCTTTCTCCTTGTTTTCCCCTGGACGCTGTAGAGCATTTTATTACAGTTGTCAGAAGGAGTAACAATTCTATTGTGGGGTGATTACAACAGGGTGTTTTACCCACAGATCACCAGAGCAATTAAAATCTGTAAATAAGGCTACCCATGATGCCTCAGTCCAAACAATGGGGTCCCATAGGAAGTGTTTGTTTGAAGGAGAACAGTGGAAGTGAGTTTCTCTTCCTTTTACTCTCACTCTCTCTCTCTCTGTTTCTCTCCCTCATTAATTAGGATATGCTCCTTCAACCCAACATGACTGTGTCGATGGGCAGCTCTGCACAATCAGTGTGACACATATTTCAGACACAAGATGAAGTTGTTTACTTTTGTGTCAGACCATGCATTGCGCCACTACACTTTTGTTTTGCAGAATGGAAGAGACAATGCAGGCCTAATTGTGCCAGTTACAGCTGTTAGGGAGAGGAAAGAGAAAGACTCGTGCCAGCTACCGTGAAAAGGAAAGTAGAGACTCTCTTGTGCGTCTGTGTCTGACACCCGTGCAAACAACACTTACGATAAGGATGTTTTAATGATAACTCTCACAAACTTTTTTGTTGGATGTCGGCTTTGAGCACTATTTAAGTAATTTGAGAAAATACTAATTGGGGAAAAAAGAATCAGTCTGACTATGACTCTTAAGTTGAAAGTCCCTTAACTCCTGTTTTGTCATTTGGCCTGTATTTCTTCCAATCACTTGGCTGTGTATCACAGTTATTCCCTGCCATAGTCAAAGGACAGTTCTGCCAGATAATGTCATATTATTTGAAGGAGCAGTTTCATTAGGAATTAAGCTAGCCATCAGCACAGAGGGATACTTTAATTCCAGTTTAGCCTTTAAACCTGGGTTGCTGTTAACTACCTGGTTCACAGCAGTGCATAAAGTGATGCAAGCACTCTAAATTACTTCTTAATGTTTCTTTTCTTTGTAGAGACAAAAGAGCTCTTTGTAGTTTTGTGGGAAGACATGTGGAACATGTCATGTATTTCGTGTCAGGATGTGTGTGTATCGCTTCCGCAACCGCCCCCACCCCACTTCATAAATTACTCACGATTGGAGTTTGGGCAGGTTGGTAAAGGAACCAGATAGATAGAAAGAGGACGACCGTGGGAGTACTGCAGCTCAACACAGCACCACGATGATGCCAGACTCCAGGGGCCTAACCAGAGGCTATATGCCTTATCAAGATCCTGTTTACAGTCAGCCAAAGAAGCTGCCAGCCACCCATTTCCATAATGCTGCCTGCGGTCCTCTGCGGAAACTAATTTATCTGTGCCGGAGATGCGCCATGATGTTGCCTGTTTTGTACCTCTCTCACTTTGTATTCTGTATGTTGTGTTTCTTTCTTTTGTTTCTATCTGGTTTTTTTTCCTTTCTCATCTTACCCTCACTCCTTATTTACTGTTTCTTTTTCTTCTAACTCTTGATGAACTATTTTTTTCTTGCCTTTCTTCCAGCCATAACCCCTTAATTCTGTCCTTTTCTATCTATTTGAATCAATTATTGTTACCCAACACAGTATATATAACACACATAACATGTAGTTTACATGTTGTAGATCAGTCAGGAATATCAGGTTAATTTTTGATAAGGGTGGGCGAAAAATTAAAAGCAAAATCAATAAATAAAAAGAGAGTTGCTTCTTAGGGAGATCAAAGAGTCAGTAATTAAACCCATAGTCTAAGGAGCTTGGAAAGAAAAGCGTCTGGACTTCTTTAAGTTGCTTGAAGACGTTTCACCTCTCATCCGAGAAGCTTCTTCAGTTCTAGGGTCAAATGGTGGAGAGTCCCAGATTTAAGCTCTGTGGGAGTGCCCCCCCAAGAGGGACATTGGACTCCCTAATGATCTTCTACCTAATCACACGAGCCCAGGTGTGAAAACGGGTGTAGGTCACAATCAGCCAAGGTTTCGGGTGAGCTCATTGTGAAACCTAGCCCTACCCTATCATGTGATTTCCTGAGGTCAGATAGCCCAGGATGTGAGTGAGCGTTAAGGCGTCTGGGAAGGGATCTTTGAGAGGTGAAGCGTCTTCAAGCAACTTAAAGAAGTCCAGATGCTTTTCTTTCCAAGCTCCTTAGACTACGATGACCTGGATGACTGAGAACCTTCACAGACATAATTAAACCCATACAAAATTTAACTGAATGGAACTATATATATGGCACTGTCCGCTTGTGTATTTGCGATCTTGTTTTTACACTCTTTTTGTACCCATCTCTGTGTGAGTCTGCCATCTTCAGCTTTCCTCCTTGTACTTTTTTATCATATGTTTGTGCCGATTTTTTTCAGCTTCAGCCACTTGTGTAGTTGCCATGTTCCTGTGCCTGTACATCAGTGAGCATCTGCTCTTTCAACAAGGTCCCTATGGCCTCAAATGTCAGACCAAGCAGCTGCCAGACAAGTGCATTGTGCAGCAGGCTTGTGTTTTGCCTCCTCCCATCCCTCCACTTCATGTTCTGTGATGTTAACTGTGATTGAAAGTAAGTAGGCAGCAGCAACTGGAGGAGGAATGATGAGAAAGGTCTCTGTTTTTAAAGAATTCTGTTCTTGCAGTACTGCACGGCTGTTCTCCAGGGCTTTTGGCCAGGTGGGAGTAGGCGTTATGTTGTGCATTAGGAACAGCTTCCTCTGCCCCCTTGTGTGAAAGACCACTGCAATGGAAAGCCATTTGTAGTTCATCAGTGCTGAGGTCCATGTACTATAGATTATCAGGGGACAAACAGCGTGTGCACTTGAATCTCATGTGTGCACATGTTTAAATATGGTTCTGTATGCTCTTGTACACGGATTGTGGATTCCCTGCTGTTTATCGTAGTATAGATAGTGGAATAATATGTCACTGGATGCCTGTTTCAGAGTATACATTGTTTTGCGTATTTCTTTGTGTGTGATCAAGTAGTCACAGGATGTGAGCACTGATGCAGAAGAGATGGAGGGTGAAGAGACAGGCAGGTACCCCCTGGAGGGACCTTGGGGGCAGCAGGCCAGGGGTAGCCCCTCTAGCTCCCTCACAGCACACTCTAGTTTGCTCTCAGACACTGCTATTGATTTGTCCACTAGATAAGACCACAGGTTAGCTGCTCTACTAAGTATTCCTCTTTTCACCTCCCTTTGGCTGCAAACAAATCCTGGAGACTGGTTCCATTTGATGTTAGCTGATGTTCCTTTAGACTTATTTTTTCTACCAACACTACTTATCCGTGGCAGAAAGCAGGTATAAGCCATCACAGGGCACTATGAGACTCACTCTCGCCCCATAAATGACCCAATCCAAAACTGGCATACTTCTCTACTGTCTTATCCTGAAGCTGTAGGAAGCCATGAGTTCAAATCTGTGGTAGGTCTACAAGCTGTGAGAAAAGGGACTTTAGTTGTCAATCAATCCACTTTCATTTCAGGATCCCAGAAAGTACAAATTCTGTGTTAATTCAAGCCCTAAAGTAGATTAGTCCAAACCGTAAGTTGAAATTGTGCCTGTGCTTTGGTATATGTGATCAACGTGTGCAGCAAAGTGTAAGGTTTGAACCTGACAGATTTAGATGGGAGTCAAGGCAACTCTTGATCAGCCTAAGACAGTTCATCTCATTGCCAAGTTCTTATGTGATCGGAAGTCAGTCGGCAGCACCTCAGTGCTCACTGACAGATGGATGAATCAAGTCTTCAAAAGGCTTCATCGGTGACACATTAACATGAGCCGAGCTTCCTAGAGGACTCTGAATTCTGAGCTGTCACAGGTGGCAGATGAGATAAAGCTACTATGCCGCTCTGCTTGTTTCGTAACATAACCTAACTCATGTTGAGAAAAAAAAATTGGCACCTGCTTGACATCAATTAAAAAGCAGTTTGAGATGTGAGGGATGGCTGTTGTAGCATGTCTTGTATTTTTAATTAAAACAACCTCCTCTGAGTCATCATCAGCTTTTCATGTGTCCGAAGTCAGAACAGGTGTGAAGGTAAAACAAAGAACAGTGAAGAAAAGGAACACCAGAAGGGTGTGGGTGTAACATAACTTCCCACGCATCGTAAGTCAGTATGTCCTTACAAGACATTGCAACATGCTTTATCATTGTTAATCAGAAAACTGCAGTGTAGGACAACAAAATACCAGCTTGTCATATTGTTTGTTTTTCTTCTTGCGCATAGTTGCGTGTCATTTATCATGGCAGAGAGCCAGACCTGTTAGTATTTGGTAAACTGGTTCTCTGTTGGATGAGAAATTGAGGCTGTTACCAGCAATGTCAGTAGCTGAGGGTTGCATGCAAAATTTAACTGAATGGAACAGGCATCATGAAGGATATCAATAATTTTGAATGGTAAATTTTGAGACTACAAGATCTTTTCTGGTGCAGTGGCATAGTTAGAAATGTACTGCCTTTTTCACTCCAATGCATTGCAGCAATTTGTCAAGACACAACAAAAGCTATCAAAGGTAACAGCTCAGATGCTGTAGTTTGAACACAATTAAAATAATAAAATAATAATGTGACCAGTAGAACCATAAAACATTTTATTAACCTTTGATCTAATTTTTACTGATATCTCTTATTAAATCAGAATCAGAATACTTTATTAATCCCTGAGGAAATTATGTAACAACTGAAACAGAATGCATGCCGATTTACGCATGCGCACAACAAAACTGTTGCACAAAAAATAATGGACAAGCACCTAAACTCATAATAGTTTGAATCAAAATTAGAAGCATTTTGTACATGACAACCCAAAGTGTCCAAAATTCTAGTACATTCATAAAAAGCAGCAAAAACAAAACAGAAAGCATGGAAGGTACTAAAAAGAAAGAGTTACATCAGTCACTGATACTAACACTACCTAAAATGTGTAATTAATATGATAATTGAATGCAGTCAAAGGATCGTGGCAAGTACTGCTGAAAATCATGCAACCCTGCTTGACCCTTTTGTATAAAGTGTTATCGTGTCTACCATCTGCATAGAGATGGATTGATATATTAATCCTCTGTAAAACTGTAGAGATGCTACGTATTGAAATATTCAGAATGCTTTTGACCAGCATACAAAAAACTCTGTTTTAACCTTCCACTTTATATGAGGCTCTTAGCTACTCATAGCTGCAACTTTTTTTCTACTTATCAATAGCACTTACCTGCAACATGAATTGGGAGGACAGGAACTAATTGCAGGGACAAATGTTCCTGACTGTGGGGTTTGTAGTTGTCTGGGCCTAGTCCAGGCCCTGTTTATCTCAACCTCTGTTGGCAGTCATACACACACCACACACACTATGCTCTGATTTAACCAGAGGCAAAGCCCTCGCAAACCCTCACTCTTTCTCATCAAAGATTCATAAAGGCAAGGTTCTCAATGATTTTCTGTCTCTTCCCGTATTCACAGCTTGTTGTCCTCACCCTCCCTGTCTCCTGCCAGTCAGACAGCGGAAGTCAGGCGGAATTACAGCTGAAGTGGCCGCTGGCTCTGTGTGTGTGTGTGTGTGTGTGTGTGTGTGTGTGTATGTGTGTATACGTGAAGGTTGGTGTCTGTGAGTTTATGGCATGTGTGCTTGCACTGGTAGGCGTTAGGTGGAGAAACGGGGTAGCACATGGTCACAAAGGCAAGGACACGGATGGACAGTGGCATGTTGATGTTGTACTAAAAATGTTAGAAGCCCCCATGTGGGGAAAAGAGTTAGTCCCCACCCTCTCTTCTCTTCCCCTCATTCACTCCTTCCGCTGTTCTTTGTCTTCCTTTCCAACCCCTGAGCCCTGTGCGCTGTGGCAGCTTCCACACTGGATCTAAAACTAGCTCAATCAGAGCCCCACTCACCATGCCCAGGGCACACCATCTGTAGCCCTCTGAGTCCTTCCGTGTGTGTGTGTGTGACTATGTCAGTGTGTGTTTACCTCCCTGTTTATGTGTGTGTCCATTTGTGCGCAAGCTTAGAAGCATGAGTGTGAGTATGTGTGTGTCTGCAAACCCAAAGCACCGTGCCTCAGCCTGTTAGTCTTGGTACTTACCAGGCTTAGCCAGATGAGGGCCACTCAGCCTGGATCTAATTCCTTCGACTCTGGCAGCACTTCACTCCTGGCTCTTTTTGCCTCTCAAGTGTGCATCTGTGACCTTGGCTGACATCAGAGAGGGTTAAACTGTGGACTTGGAGATGTAGCCACAGTGATTGAGCTGTAAGCTAGTTTCTGGATCAGAGCTTCCGAACAGCCATCTGGGTGTCTGTGGGGCTCATAGAGAGGTTATCCCTCTCTTACACCCCACAGCTGACCCTGGATCAGCTGTGACAGCAGAGAATTTAGTATGAAGCATCCTCACTGGGATAGGTGGTACACAGTGGGTATGTATGTGGAGTGAAAAAAATTATTAAGAGGGGAAACTAATAAAGTTGATCTCTGTTACCATGTCAGCCGTAATCCCTGTGTTTTTATTATGAAGAAGTCTGCTCATCACCTTTGATGTCTTTGTGGCAGATAGCCCAACCTGTATTACCTTCAACTCGTTTTTTTTTTCTTTTTAACTGCTTGAACAATGAACATCACATGCATATTTTTTTCACACACCAATTAAAGTATGACTGAGGGTTGGGTTCTATGAAACAGTCCTCAGTTTTGCCGGTGTGGTAGTTATTACATTGTGTACCGATATTGTCAATATAAACAGAATATAATTAAGTACCTGTTAGACCACAAAGCGCTTCTTTTTCAGCACCCAGAACACATTTCAATGAGTGATTCACACAACCACGCATCAACTTATCTACATAGACAGGTACTTGAATAGTGCCACCCAGACACATGCACACCATTGTACTGCACTGTGTGAACCTTTTGCATCCTGTTCTGTGCAGTGCCTCAGGGCCTAGCCTGGCTGCTCTTCCAAACAAATTGCTGGCTGTTCACAACGTTTTAAATGCTGAGTCCCTCTAATTACACTATTTACTTAATAGGGTGAAACAAAACTCGTGTTCACGCAGCAGGAGTACCAGGTGATGCAGAAGTTCAAACACCTGGCGAAAAGCACTCCTCTGGCACGGATGCACAGTATACACATGTGCATGCATGAATGCACACACACACTCACATACTGTGATGCAAATACTAGAGGTTTCTTTCATGGTTGGATTAGACACTTTACCAACTTTTGAAAAAATTTTTGTTCATACTTTCTTGTTTACTGTGGGAAAAAGGCATCTGGAAAAGTGTAGCTCATTAGTTACTGTATACCCAGTCTGACATTTTCGGAATTAGTTCTTCCTCTACTGTAAACAGAGTGAGTAATGCCCATATGGGAATGTGTGCATCATCTCCTACTTTGTGCTACTCCTTTGTTTGTTCATTTTAAAGGTTACACAAAAATGGCATTCTGTCTGTTAGATATGTTTACCCAATATAAAAAAATCCAGTTTTTAATGCTGTATGCGTACAGCATTAAAAACAAGCATTTTGCTGTTTGTTTTTGCAAGAACTTTTCAATGATTGTCACATTATAGCCTATTCCTGGACTAGACCAGTTTATGAGTTTGAAGATTTATGACTGTTTCAGTGGGGCGTGTTTACGATCACTGGTTTGCTGTGCCTATTATGTGATCTCATTATGACAAGCTGTGTCAACACTGATGTGACAGTTTGCATGCAGTTTTAACAAAATGTGATATTTATCCAAATATGTTTCCTGCGCCTGAAAAGTCGCTTGTTTGTTCCCATGCTTTGTTTAAAGAGGATAGCAAAGTCACTTTCTTTTTTTAAAGAAATGTAATATACCCATTTATGAAATCCAATATCTGTTGTGCAACTGTTTGAAAACTTCTATCTCACAGTTATGCTTTAAACAAGACTCCAAAACTTAACAACACATCCCCTAGAGAAAGAAGGATGACTTGTATCTAGGCAGTTTAGGTTACAATACACTATAATTAGCTTTGCTAAGTTGACCCTACCATTGTCACCTGAAGACAGGTGGGAATTGTGCCTAGGCTGAAACAAACTTATCATATGACTGGGGTCAGGTATTGTCCAGTGGCCCAGCTGTATTGCTTTTGAGGCAAGCCTCATTCATCATCAGCTTTATTGCACCATTCAGATGATGCCCACAAGGCACTAACGCTTGGGCAAGAGGGAGGGAGCATACAGTGCAGGGTAGGGAGGGATAAGGGTTAAAAATGATTGTTTTACAAGATCACTTTCCGCACAACAAGTTTTCACAGCAATGGTATGCCATTTCTCTGAAAACCTAAGAGTTACCGCTCCCAATGCCACATTAACCATCTTCCGTATTCCATGACAGCAGATTTATAGCCTTCCAACGGAGAGCTGCGAAAAAGTGCAATTGCTCGCAGGCTTGTAACCTCTTTACCCTCATCATCAAGCCCCCTTGTTGCTCCATTTTCTCTCCTGGGCTTTATAAATAAACAGCATCATCAAGAAAAACTTTTAGTGTCTTTTCACAACCATCACTAATTAGTTTTGCATGTATACATAGAAATGTTTCAACCTGGTATTTAGCCACGTGTAACTCATTTTGGTCCATGCGTTCAGCTAGGCTGGCATCCCTGCATAGTGTTATCTTTGGGGTATTACTAAAAGTGATCAGAATAATTTTTTTTCTTTGATTTGCTTTGTATTTTTTACTTTTCTTCCTGTTGAACAATTTTGTATCCTGGTACAAGTAGGCCAAAGCACACAGCTCCTCTTATTCCTCTCTTGACAAGCAGTCAACGTTGAGCATGCTAAACACATATATAACCTTTATTTCCCTGTTTCTGTCTCTCTATCTCTCTCTCACACACACACATTTTCTCTCTCTGAGGTTCTCTCACAGACATTGACACACAAATGCACACAGCCTTAAGCGGTGATCTGTCTCTTCAACTCTTGCCGGAAAAGAAACGGCCAGGAGGATCCTCTGTGTTTGTCCTAAAACTCCCTCTTTTTTTTACTGGAACCTGTTTGCATTTGAACAATAGTTGTCTCCTCATAAATTTTGCGCCCGTGTTGACATTAGACCACATTCCATCCCATTGCCTGAGGAGGAGAAAGAACAGGCCAGGGTGTTTGGTAATTTGTTACACTGTTAAGCACCTAATGGACATCCACCTGGTTTTTGAGAGTAGTAGCTGTAGTTCATGGGCTTGCCTCTGTTGCACATCAAGACTGCAATAGTATTTTATTGCTGCCAATTATGAAGTCTGTTTAGAGGCTACCTAACTCTGTGTGTGTTTTTCTGTTACATCTGGTTCTCCCTGCTCTAAATGGGGCAGCCAGCCAAACCACATCAAACAATTAGGGTGTGAAGCAGGTAGAGACTGTACAGGTATAAAAAAAACCTCCCTGTTTCTGTTGTTGACTTCAAGTAACTCTACTAAAAGTACATGGGCCGATGAAAGCTCATGGTCCTGTGTTTCCAACTGGCTGGGGATACCAGTAATGAGCCTTATTTGTTTCATGTGGTTTAATGAACAGTCCAGACTGCAGCTGGCAAGAGGGAGACCTCACAGAGTTTGAGGAAGGTACCCATGTTCCCTGGCAGAATCATTGTTCCCAGCACCAGCAGAGCCATTGTGGCACGTGAGTGGGTGGGTGTGTTGAAAGGGCCACGCGGCACCCACTTTATCTCTTGCCCCCCCTTCTTGCTCATGCAATTTTGCGTGGTTTCTGCAACCATTAATTAAAGGGAAAAAGAGTGCATCAGATGTTAGTTTTATTAGCCTAGGCTCCTTAGAGGGAATCAAAATGAAAGGAACATATGTCATGCATTTGATGATGCCCCTCCCTCTCCGTTTCTCTCCCCACAATTGCCCACCTCACACATTCACAAAGTGTACAGTCAGCAGCTGTCTGCAGACACAATAGCATTTGATTGATCCTGAGGAAACGGTTAAGACGCTGCCCTACCCACGCTTTCTTTCTGGCTGGCTGGCTGGCTCACATTTTGCACCACTTTACATTTAACGCTGAATGTGGCAGTGATTGGGATAATAGGATGGTGGTTAGGGATCTAAGGCACTGTTCAGGCTCTAATGAGGACAGCCCTCAGAGCACCCAGGACCTTGGAGTCCTGGCTGGTGTATGTTGAGATCTAAAGCCTGACACTTAACAGGTTGGACGTTGTTCTGAAAATTATGCCCCTGTTATACTGGCCTCTACACAACATCATTAACAGAAAATTTCCAAGAAAAAGTTTGTCCACCCTTTGCATTTTCCAGTTGATTACTCGTAACCTTAATCTGATCTTAATCTAAGCGATCTTAATGTAATATGTAAACCACTGTGCCAGTAACTTTTTAAAAGCTACTTTAAGCCACTTGTTACAATTAAGGAGATGTGATTGATAATATTAGTTGTAGACATGCCCTTCTCTGTACAATACATTTGGAAATTTTTCCACATTTTGTTATGTTTCAGGATTTAAGAATCATCTTTCTTCTTTTATTCATTAATTTACCAACAGTGTTCCACAATTACATCACAAAAATAAGGTTTTTGTAATGGCTGAAGTATCCCATTTACATGGGTTTTCACACCCTTTTCGTAGTACTTGGATAAAGTACTTGGCAATGGCAATAACAGCGTCAAGTCTCCTTGCGCATTAAGCTTAAAGCTTAGCAAACCTTTTGTTGGAAGTTTCCACCAATTTTTCTTGACAGAATTCCTCTAACCAAATTTGATAACGTGTTGATTCACAGCCATTCTCAGAGATATTCCTTTGAGTTCAAGTCCAGTGTTTGGCTTAGACGCCCCAAGACTACTGCAAAGCTTTGTTTTGGAAGACGGTCTTTAGATTTCAACAAGGTTATTCCTGGGGAATAACCTTTTTGTTCATTTTTTCATCCTTGTCTCATTAACAGGTTTACTTAAATCTTTATTCAGGGTATGATTCATGCCAAAAAATCTTGATGTCAGTGGAAGGACACCAGTGAAAGAAACCACAAAAAAGGTTAGAGCCACTGCATCACAGCTCAGGTTTGTACAAGATTACCTTGATCTTCTAGGGAAATGTGCTGACTGCAGATGAAAAAAATAGTTGGATTTTTTTTCTTTTTTGTTAGAAAAATGCAGGTACATTCAAATGTTCATTTACCTTTAACAGCCTGTTCCATAACCGATTGCTCAATATGTTTAATATAGACATGAAAGGTACAACATAGGTTTGCAAGATCATATCACTGTTGATGAGAAATTCTTGTAATTCCAAAGATTTCACAAACTGTCTGTTGCCCTTGTGGTTTGCAAAACACAGCATGTGAACAAATACTGTCTGCCCATATCTCTTAGCCATTATACTGTATCAAATCACATACAAAAACAGATGTGCTTAATCACTCATTTCTTACACAATATTGCATATACAGAATGTAGATGGATAATATACTTCTTTCTTCTCACTCCTTGGGACTTGATTGCATGCCTTACCTTCAGGGGCAGGCTGATTTATGAGACACATGCCTGTTTTTTCATGACTTGTTTGATTGCATTCTCAGCTATCGGGCACATAGGCTGCCAAAACTATAAAAATTCACACCTGCACAGAACTCCTAGTCAGATGAACATCAGGCAAGGCATGGGGAAGCAGGTGATCTGAGGTATGCTGTTTCCCTTGATCATAATCATAATGACATGATTGATTAATGTTCATTGTATCTTTACAAAAGCCTTATTTTTAAGTCCAGTCTGAACACTGTGTAGGGCTTGGCACATACTTTGGTCGTGAATCTTGGTACACCACCCATTCTAATATTGTTCTTTAAGCTTGTGTTTTCTTTTAGTTGTTAATGATACAAATATAAAAAGTAAGAAAAGTATAACTTCAAGTTCTCACAAGTTTTGAAAAGATATCTGCCATTGCCTAATCATGTCCTGAATGTCCCGAATCAAACAACCTAAGCTGTCTTTTCCCATGCCATTACAAATGACCTTCTGTAGAAATAATGCAATAAGTGTTGTCTCCTATCTACATTCTCTGGGTACTTTTTCACTTGGCCTGACACAATTGTGCATTTATCAGTGTAATTGCATGAGTCGGAAGCACTGATGTTGTCTATTAGGCGGATTTCCATCCTGTTAAGAGCAGAGGGCCTTTTAATGTATGGCCCTGGTTGAGTGTACTGCTACACAATTACACACTGGCCAGAGATTGAGTGGGCTGATGATGCTGTTGATTGGGATGGTGCTGATGGCAGTGATGATATTGGACCGCCCTGCACTCTTCTAACAAGCCTTTCAGAGAGCATCTAAGAGGGAAACAACAAAGTGAAACCGAGGTTAATCATTTTATTTATTGCCTTTTTCTCTCCCTCTCTTTCCCCTACCTCTCTCTCTCCTTCTGCCTTTCCTTTCTTTAACCAAGTGATGGAGCTCGGACCATGGAGTGGGGGGGGGGAAATCGATGGGGAGCGCATTACAGTAAAACGTATTGATTAGGAGACCTGCGAGCAGTGTGTTGGTCGCAGAGATGGTGGAATGATGCAATGCTTAAAGGAATTTATCCTTTGACTTTTACATTAACCTTTTATTGACTGCTTTGCCTGTCCATAATTAACACTCACTTTAGCTAAAGTGGTTAGTTTGAGCGCAAAGGGGGCTCCAGCCCTTATTGCAGCAAGGGCCGTGGCGCTCCCACCCCAGCCGCAGTTCAAGTGCACTGTGCTGCATGGAGGGAAAGGCCTCTGTGGAATTGAGGCGATAGAATGCTAGATACCTTTCACATTAGCATACCATTTTAGCGGGGGCCTGCTAGGCTATAAGGTTTCAGGGCAAATTGAAATGAGTGATTGTATTGCCAATCTCTCTTGACCGAGCGCCAGATGGGATAGTTAGGCCCATATCTGTCTGGGGTTAATCCATTGGAACAGCCTGGACTCACAAACACAATCTCTCCCTCCTCCACCCACACCCTCACACGCACATGCACACCTCTTTGTCTTTGACCTTAACTTTAAGGTGGACTGTTCTGCCATGGGAAAGTCTTTTGGTGAGCCTTGTTTGTACGCCACTGTGGCTTAGACAGAATTTCTAGCAAGAGCCCATGAGAGCTTAAAGCACCTCGCTTGATATTGACTTTTTGTTTGGTTCCATTTTAGCAGTCAGGGGACGGTACTCTGTGAACAGTGATAGACTGTGTAAAAGTGTGTGCTGAATTACCTACACTATATTATCTTTGATAGTCTTCCAGTCTCGATATCTTTTATATCTCTGGTAAACCTGGCACCTTCTATTTGCAAGCTAATGTTGCAAGATCTGTTGTCAAAAAAATGTAGTATTTCTGTTGAAGTGAGCTCCTCAGTTTTTTTTTTTACGGTATGTATCCTTTCATTATGAGTCAGGGCAGTAGAGAAGAAGCAAGTGTTTTCTCTCATAGCTCTGGAGCATGAATACTTAATCACACCAAATCAAAAGCCTGGGTTCCCTTGGTCTATGGTGTCCTCAAGCTGATGTCAGCAGAACCACTGTGTGTGTGTGTGTGTGTG
>VUQG01046122.1:0-13698 GCA_015106755.1 Etia nguti
TCACACTGCAGGTCTTAATGCTCAATTCCGATTTTTTGATCAAATCCGATTTTTTTTGTCTGGTTGTTCACACTACAAATAAAATGTGACAGCAAACGCGCTCTAGTGTGAACGGTTCACGGCCCTCAAAGCAGCCCGCATGCGCAAAAGAAGACGTCACACACAACGCGCTCTGTTTACGGAAGTAAAAATGGCGGCTACAGAGCTAGTAGGTGTTGTTGCAGCAGTCTATCAATTTCTGCACAGTCGTAACTGACAGAATTTTGACAAATTAATTAGAGAAAGAAGGACACTGAGAAAAAAGAGAGCCCGTGCTTTAACAATGGCCTTGTTTGGAGCAGTGGCTGCTACCTCCGGCGCTGATCATTGGCGTCTGTCTTGTGTCAGTGACGTAAAAGACGGATTTAATGCGACATGACCATTCAAACAGCAGTCGCTTCCTAAACATCAGATATGTATCGGATTCAGTACCACATACGAAAGTGACCCAGGTCGGATTTTAAAAATATCGGATTTGTGCTGTTCAAACTGTCATACCATGATCGGATATGGGTCGCATAGGGTCAAAAAAGTCGGATTTGATGCGCTTTCGCCTGCAGTGTGAACGTAGCCAAAGAGACTTTTGAAAATGTTATTTTGTGTTTTTTCAAAAACCAGATGTTTTCCAGTGTTTTGAGGTTTGTTTAGAGTTAAAAGATCTGATTAATCAGGTAAACTGATGTCGCGCTGTGCATTTTTTTAGACAGCAGCTTGTATGAGTGATACGTAGCAAGCTGGTGAAAAATCTCAGTTTTTGTTATTTTAGTTCTGAAAGAAACATTTTAGCCGTTTACACATTATAGTGACCTCATTAGACATTAGATGCCCCATTTATGTTATAAGCTGAGTTACAGAGGGTGTAGGTGTGAATCTGTTTTTTCTGATTAAGGAGAAAATGACTCTGCTGATTAGTGTGGTCTCACTTTTTTTTTTTTTCTTTTTTTTTAAATCCAGGAGGAACTTGAGGCAGCGAGGAAGTTCCTGTACCATGAGATGGGCTACAGGTCTCGCTCTGAGCAGATAACCAAGACGTCTGAGATCAACCTGGACAACCATGAAGTAGCTAGGTAGTGCTTTTTAAAATGTCAGATGGTTCACTTAAGTTTCCTGATTGATTTATGCATTTTTTTTCTTTCTTAATCATGTTCCATATCAGTTACAGACTTTTCAAAAAATTAAAGGAACAGTTTTTAATGAGAGTATAGCATCCAGTCAGTTAAACCTCTGGGATGTTGTTCTGGTCAGTTAAGTGTCAGAGGGGCTTGTTAATGAGTTTCAGCTGCTTTGGTGTTAATGAAATGGAACAAGAAGTCCAGTAGATGTGTGACAATGATACAAACCCCAATGAAGGAATGGTTTACAGCTGAAGGACACACATTTTTCCCTCTTCACCTTTTCTGACTGTTTTTTACTAGTTTTGCATTTGGCTAGTCTCAGTGTCACTACTGCTAGCACGAGACGATACCTGGACCCTACAGAGGTTGCACAGGTAGTCCAACTCCTCCAGGATGGCACATCAATACGTGCCATTGTCAGAAGGTTTGTTGTGTTTCAGGATCATGGAGGACACAGGCAGTTATTCTAGGAGAGCTGGACAGGGCCATAGAAGGTCCTTAATCCATCAGCAGGACTGATATCTGCTCCTTTATACTAGGAGGAACAGGATGAGCACTGAGAGCTACAGGATGAGCTCCATTAGGTCACTAGTTTAAATGTTTCTAACCAAAAAATCACAAACAGACTTCATGAGGGTGACCTGAGGGCCTGATGTCCTCTGGTGGGCTCAGTGCTCACTGCCTGGCACTGTGGAGAATGAATTGGCATTTGCCATAGAATACCAGAATTGGCAGGTCCACCACAGGCACCCTGAGCTTTTCACAGGTGAGAGCAGGTTCACCCTGAACTCGTGACAGATGTGAATGTGTCTGGAGAAGCCGTGGAGAAAGTTGTGCTGTCTGTAGCATCGTTTAGCACGACCGGTTTGGTGATTGGTCAGGGGAGGCATGTCCATGGAGGGGCACACAGACTCTGTGGTTCTTACTGAAGCCCCACAGAACAAATTTCAACTACAGGATTTCCTGCACGTATTTAAATAATCTTAAAATATAATTTTTATAGTAATTTATGACCCTGGTCATATTTAAGTTTGCTCTTATATTTTTATAATGAGGGGAATATTACAGCGGGGAATATTTTTTCCTTACTGTAAATTTGGTCAGTCTGTCTCTACAACTTTTCAAATTTGTTTTGTTCGACTTGCTGGCTCTGATTATTACACAGCTAATAGACCCAGAACCAGATTCAGAGATTCTGGAGCAGACATTCAGGCTCTGGAAAAACTTGCTGCTTTCAGGGATAAAGGACAATATTTGTGGCTCAGTTATCCAAATACTGTCTCTGTGGTACTGATCTCTGGTTGGATGAAGAGTTGGCATCAGTGTCAGGCAATGCCCTTTTAAACTCTTTGAAAGATCTGGTAGAACTGTCATGCCAAAACTCCTCTATGTATAAAAATAATATGAAAACATCTTAGATTGTCATAGATAAACGAAACAGTACAGGGGTCATAAACACAAATGAAGCTATTAAATAGTATAAGTTTATATAAAAAAGTATAAATAAAAAAGTATAAGTAGGTCATAAATAAAAAATCTGTGGCGTAGTATAGTTTGGTCGCTTTTGGGTCAAGATGAGGTGTTGGGTGAAAGGAGTAAAGTCAGGACTTTAACACTGAAGGGGAAAATACTTATTTATTTCAGTGGGGCTTCTAGTTGTCCATGTCCAGTTTAAAGCACGGAGGAGATCGGCTCTGTTCAGTAGCTTCTCCTCAACTGGAACAAACTGTTTGACATCAGGGTTTCTCCAACACTTAATATTTTTTTATTCTTTGCCTTTTAAACCAGACTGAGTTGTTGTTTTTTATTTAATATGTTCTATTGTTGCATTATTTTATGCCCCAGTTGCACATTGATGGATCCGTCCATCCATCCCTGTTTTTTTTTTTTGTGAGCAAGGGGGACAACAACACAGTGCAGATTGTAGTAGTTACAACTTACTAACTGTTGCTGTTGCACCTCAAAGGCATTTCCAAACCAGCGAGTAATTAGAAGGTCAACACGCTTTTGAGGAAAGCATAAGAGACTCTAACAGCCACTGTTCGCTAGGGAAAAATGTTTATTCCCAAACACCAACCAGGGAACGAAAGATAGAATTTAAGTGGTGGTTACTGGAGGCCATGTGGGTTTTTTGGGTTGTGGACTGGTTCCAGTGTTGGTCCTGGGCCAATGCTGGTTATGGTGTTGTATGCACAACATCAACATGGCGGTATTTAATCCACTGCTGTTGTTGTTGTCTGTTAATATCGCTGCTGTAAATCTGCTGTTACTGCTCGTGTGTCTGACAGGTACAAGAAGCGTTTCCATAAGTTTGACAAAGAGAGCAAAGGATTCATCACCACTGTTGACGTCCAGCGAGTTTTACAGGTGAGTTTCTTTCTCTCAGTCTTCACATATTTGTTACCCGCAGCTGCATGTCATTGATCCTGAGTGCTGTGCTTCTCCTTCCCTGCAGAGCATCAATGTGCACATTGATGAAAACGCGCTCCATGAAATCCTTAATGAGGTGGACCTCAACAAGAACGGACAAGTCGAAATTGATGAATTCCTGCAGGTAGGCACTAAGTACAGAGATGATCAGCAGCACTTAGCTTTAAGCGCCTTAATTTAGCATCTGTAAGCACAACACAGACATCAGTTATCTGTGATCTGTTAATGGAGCAGCTGTGCACAATAAATGCTTAAATCAGCTTTGAGCTATATGCTCTCAGTGGCCACTTTGTTAGGTACAGCTGTCTAATCAGCCAGTCACCTCATAACAACTCAAAGCATTTGGGCATATAGACATGCTTCATGCCTAAATGCAACCAAGGTATGCTCTTCTGCATACCTTGGTTGCAGTCAAGGTATGCAGAAGAGCATCTCCGAATGGACAGCACGTCACTTCATTGTATTCCCCAGTTATCAGATTTCAACCCAGCAGAGCAGCTTTAGGATGTTACATAGAAACACGTAAAAGTTTAGTTACAGCTTACAAATCCTAAATGCGGCAGTGGACAGGATTTTGTATTTTTTTTCTTCTAGATTTTTAGCAGGCAGTGCAAAAAGAAACAGCTGGAACTGTAATAATGCAAATTTATTTTTTATCATTTGCACAAAAAAACCCAAAAATGCAGATTCATGGAAAAACTGAAAAATATTTGGATCTCAAATTTCAGCTACAGAATTTCCTGCAAATATTTAAATAATCTTAAAATAATATTTTATTTACATATATTTTTTGCAGCAAATAAAAATGAAGTTTGTTTTTTTTTAAATGCACACAAGCACAGTATGCAATGTGGTGTGTGTCTGATAAGAGGAAGCATTAATGCCCAACACCTCTGAGAGTGCCCGCCCTTCTCAAACCAGCAGAGCAAACATGACTGAGGACACAAAGGCTGGATAATGGAAGCCCTCGGGAGCGTGATCTATTACACACAGATTCAGCCTTTTTCTTTTTTTTTCTTTTTTTTTTGTGGGAAATTGAGCCTGGAATTAACATGGATTCAGCCTCTTAAGTGTACAAATCCAGTTTTTCTAATAGTAAAATCACCAAAAAGTCAAAGGTTCAGTTCGTCTTCTCTTGCCTGTCATTTTCAGTATTATTACCCTGATAAACGCAGCATATTCCGAGCTGGAGCTTAAATTATACTGTTGTTAAGAGAGAAAAAAAAAGAAAGACCTGTGTCCACCTGAGAGGTGAGTAAACATCCGCTGCTGCAAACTGAGAGTGTAAAGTCTAAAGCAGCGGCAGGTCAGGCTAGATGAAGCTAATTAGAGAGGAGAGGCTCTGTCAGCGACTCGTGTAATGAGGCCTGAGGAGTGTCTGGGGAGCCCACACGTCCGTCTGCCGCTAAATTACTTTCTCGCTCGAGTCCAGAGAATAGTCATTACAGAGGACTACCTTTGTTAGCGACCTATCTGCTGTGAGCGAGCCGATGTTCGGACGATAGAGAAGCCAAAAGTGAAAAGAGCTGGTGTCTCCTTTGTGATGACATCTGTGTCTGTGCGTTTGTTTCTGCTCGCCTGACTCGCCATGTGAACAACAAACAGATAGTAGTGAGGAGGAAACTGATGTTTTAACCCTCACACAAAATCTAATCCAGTTCTCTGGTTAACAAAAACCGTGGCTGGAGGTGGGAAAGGAACTAAAAAGGTCCAAGAAGTGTTAAAGCTGAACCAGATGACTTTATTTATCTGTGGTGGATGAGATGATAAGATATCTTTCTTACTGTCAACAAATCCTTGCTTCCTGCAAACACCTAAAGACTGTTACATCTCATTAGTTTGTGCCATAGTGCTCCACTGCTGCACTGTCCTGAATGTGTCACCAGAGAATCAAGCATGCGCTAATCTCTAGCTGAAAATAGTCCCAGCTAATGCATGTTTTGTTTTTTTGTTTCTTTTAATACCAACAAATTAATCATCTCCGGGCACTATATACTGTAGTAGCCACTACAATGTTACAAATAAAAACCCAGAGATCCAGCATATCCATGAGCCTGGTTCTGCCGGAGGTTTCTTCCTGTTTAAAAGGAGTTTTTCCGTCCCACTGTTGCCAAGTGCTTTCTCATAGAGAGTCGTGTGATTTTTGGGGTTTTGTCTCTGTCTTCACCTTACAATATAAAGCACCTTGAGGTGACTGTTTTGGCGATTTGGCGCTGTATAAATAAAATTGAATTGAATCATGAATCGGTGAGAAGGAAGAACTCAATTGTAACAGGAAGAGACCCCCCACTAGCTGAACATGAATGTGAACCAGAAGTTAAAAAAAAGAAAAGATCCATGCACATATGACTAAATATAGTGATTTCATAAACAAATTATGATCCATGCTTTCATGTTGCTTACATCAATTTCTGAGCCTACCATCTGAATGTTGCAGCAGAAATTGAGACTCATCAGAAGAGGCAACATTTTTCTTGTATTGCCCGGTTTTTGTGAGGCTGTGTGAATTATACCCTTAGTTTCCTGTTGTTAGCTGACAGGAGCAGCAGCCAGTGTGTTCTCCTGCTGCTGTAGAGACGCTCTTCTGCATACTTTGGTTGTAACAAATGCTTATCTGAGTTACTCTTGCCTTCCTGTCAGCTCCAAGCAGTCCGGTCATTCTCCTCTGACCTCAGGGTTCAACAAGGTATTTTCACCTAGAGAGCTGCTGCTCATTGGATATTTTCTCTTTTTTCAGAGCATTCTCTGTAAAAAAACAAACAAACAAAAAACCCCCCCAAAAAACTAGAACTGCTTGAGTGGGAAAATCCCAGCAGATCAGCAGCTTCTGAAATACTTAGACCAACAACCATGCCACATTTAAAGTTAGTTAAATCGCCTTTTTTCTCCATTCTGATGCGCAGTTTGAACTTCAGGAGGCCACCTTGACTATGTTTACATGCCTAAATGCACATAGTTAGTGCCATGTGATTGGCTGATTAGATATTTTTTGTTAACGAGCAGTTAAACAGGTGTACCTAATGAAGTTAGCATAGATAAAGCTGCTTAGCAGTACATAAAGTCCTTAAAATAAGGTCATCTTTGACCTGAACCGATTTAATAGAATTCATATAAGGAGTTTAAATACTTTTGTTTCGTGTCTGAATTTATAAAAAAGAAAAAACAGTGAGAGCACTTTCATAGCGCGTCATCTTAACCATTAAAACATTGCTTTGCACTCGATTTGTTGACACTAAGATGAATAAATAAACATGTCAGAGAACATTAAAATCATCTGTTTGTTTCCTGCCGTTGGAGAAGATTACCTGACCTCATTCTCACATTAAAACCTTGCTCAGCTTTAACACATGAAAACTAAAAATGGTGCTGGTTTCATCGTCTGCCTCTCAAACTCAGGGATGTGGAGGTGAGCTCTAAAACCTTTCACTGCCAGGCAGCCAGTTTCCTCCTCGTCCTGCAGATAATTATTTCTGCCCGAGGAAACCGGCCCGCCTCGCTTTGACAGGTTAACCTTTCCCGCTGTTGTCCTACACACCACGTACTCTGTTCTCTGCTGTTCCCTCCGCAGCTGATGAGCGCCGTGAAGAAGGGACACGTGTCGGACAGCCGCCTGGCCATTCTGATGAAAACTGCAGAGGAGACTCTGGATCAGAGGGAACCGGTGTCGGTGGACCGAAGCGGGGGCGGAGTCTGAGTTGGATGCCAAAAAAACCCCAAAAAACCTTTTAAAGGTGGTGATGACACAAAAAAGATGCAAATGGAGCTATTTGAATGACAATATTGCAATCAAGCATGCAGCCGGATAAATTTGGTCAAATCAAGCACTCCTGTGTGTTTTGGGTGAAACGGTATCTAATGATTGAGGCTGAGATGTGTCTGTTTGTTTCATCTGTTATGTCCAAAGTCTTAACATCTGGTGCCTCAGACCACACACACAACGTTTTATACTGTCTTTTTATGCAGCACTTTTTAATACTTTGACGTTCTCTTTGTCCAGCACTCCTTGATTGACAATGATTATTGTGTAAATACCATCTTCAGGTGGCTTTGCTTTACGCAACATGATTTACAGATAACTGTGAAGTTTCCTAGAAAAAGAAAAAAAAAAGCAATTTGGTTCAAAGTATTCAAAACAGAGCGCTTCATTTAGGTTTCTCAGAAATAATCATCCTCTTGAAGTTTTATTAATAAGTGAAAAAAGATTTTAGCAGCTGCTTGAGGAAGATGCTTTTACCTTTTAAGGACACCCGTTCTAGATGTTGTTTAGTCATCGTGCGTTAGCCGTATCAGTCTACTCATATATGACTAAATGGTCGACAGGATGCGGGCAGCAGAATAAAAAGAAAAGAGAACTTGAATGTGCCACTTCAGCCAGAAGAGACGAATATGTGAGGCTGAAGATGAAGAAAGCGGGTATTTGGTAATTGTAGTGGCAATTTAAACCAGTTTTGCTACCAAGGCGCTGCCAGAGACGTTTAATTGGTGAGGTCTTGATTGTCAGTTTCTAAAGTTATAGTTCAGCTGAGGCAAAATGTCCACATGAATCAAATACAGTCAAACAAAATCCATTTGTGTATCCAATATATATCCATTAAATGTAGAGGGGGAAGAATCGATACACTGTAGTATCACGGCATT
Source organism: Etia nguti (assembly GCA_015106755.1). Taxonomy (NCBI): domain Eukaryota; kingdom Metazoa; phylum Chordata; class Actinopteri; order Cichliformes; family Cichlidae; genus Etia; species Etia nguti. The sequence continues at coordinate 8,223 of VUQG01046122.1, forward strand.
TTGTGTGCTGATATTGTATCGACACAGGGAGAAATATCTGTATTTTATTAGATAAATTAAAATACAACCGATAAGTGATTTTCATTTATTTTCACAGTTAACAGCTGTATTATCAGAAAAACAGACTGATAGCAAATTGACTCTGTCTTACGGAAATATTTATGGCAGATTTTAGTGACAACTTTATCTTATTGTTCAAAGCATACTGATATTGACAGATATTTAGGACATAATTAGTGATAGTTTGTTACTGCTGTAATTAATTTCGTTTTATTTACATAGCGCAAAATCACAAGAATGGATGCCTCAAGGTATTTTATACTGTAAACACTCTATAATCCATATAATAATCCAGTAATAATCAGCAATCAAACTACCCCCTATGAGCTAGCACTTGGCGACAGTGGAAAGGAAAAACTCCCTTTCTAACATGAAAAAGCCTTGGCCAGCTTGGCTTAGCTTAGCATCAACTCTTGAAAAGGTGGAAAAGGCTAATTCCTGTACTTCCAAAGCTCCTTGTTTATTCTGGAGATTTTTATTCGTGCAAAACTTAAAGTTAAAGATGTAGACTTGACTTTTTTTCACGTGGATGAACTGTTTTAGGCAGGAGAATTTTTAAAATTTATTTTATGACTGTCGCCATCAAATAAGGACAAAAGTCGCCTCCGGCTTTTTGTAAAACCGGGCCTTTTAGCATAAAAGCCTTTAACATAATGTATTGTTTAAATGGAGCCACTTTTTTTTAAAGAGCCGGTTTTTATTTTAATTAGCACCAAATTTCCTTTTTTTAAATTTTTCTTCAAGGAAACTTCCTGTTAGGAAATGTTGGACCTTTAGACAAAACCTCAGTGACGGTTTCTGCGTGTCCTCTCTGATCTGAGCACGTTAAAAGCACAAGTCAGGTGACATTAAACATATTTAAAGAATTTCTTCAACCAGGTTTTGGGGTTTTTTTTCCTCTCAGATGAGTTATTTTTAGGCTGATCTGGGATCTGCTGTGTTTTCCATCTATTGCACTACTTCCACTACTGAGGTTTACATGACGAGGTTTCCATCTTCAGCGCAGCTGTTCGAGGACGCTGTCACTCTGATCTCCTCGTGTATATTTTTTTATAATTATTTATTCTTTTTTTTATCCATGTCATTCTGCTCTTTTGGAGATTAAACAGGAAATTATAAAAACAGGATTTCAAAGGAACTATGAGTTATTTTTACTGGCTATAAGATTGAAGTTTGTTTTGTTTCTGTGCTTGGGGTCTAGTGCAAAGACCTGAATTAACGCTGTATTAACGCACATCCACCAAACTGTTGTGTAATCCTGCATGCAAGCTGATGGTTTTTAATCATGTATCTGACGGAAATGAGACATTTTTAATTGTGGCATGCTTCGTGTGCAGACTTTGTCTGAGTGCAGTTGAAAGACAGTTCACTGTATGAATGTATGATGTGCCTTGTTCTGCCTATAATATGACACTCAGTCTTCTTTTTCATAAAGCTACATGTGTTAAACATCAACAGGAAAACATGTTGAGAATGTAAAGACATTTATAAAACATTTATTACATGAAAAAGTGGATGTACGCCTGGTTTGTTGAAATAGAGGCTTATTGACAGAAGTTGAAGGGTTGTTATTAGTTATGTATGAGGGTCTTTCCTTTATGGATGCCGATTAATTCACGTTTTAGTATAAAGATTTGTACTTTGATGGGGTTTTGGGGGGGGGGTGTAATTTTCTGTATCCCATTGAAGAGTTGTTTGGCTGAAATGACAAAGCTACCTCCAGATTAACAGCAAGCTGATGGTTCAGTCACACAAGTAAAAATAGGACAGCAACCTCCTAGAATGTGTTGGTGATTGTTGTGAATTTTTCCACATTCTGCAACTGATCGTAACTTGTGGTGACTAAATGGTTGCCCAGAGCTTGAAGGTGTTGCACTTTTGATTGCATGGGTCACCTGATAGGAGTCAACCTTTCTGCAATAGGTCTTACTTGGACTGACTGAAGTCACTTGGAGAAATTGACAAAGGTTTGCAAGTAATTATTTTCTACTTTACAAATGTAGACAGTAGGGCTGCACAATTAATCGTTAGAAAATCGCGATCTCAATTCATACTTATGTACAATCTCATTTCCAAATGACAACGATTTTATAAAAAAAAAGAAGAAAGAAAAAAGATCACGATTGTACCGCATTTTGATCCGACATAATCTGCATGAAAACAAGCGCTCACTCTTCCTGCTCAACAAATGACAAGGGCGGAGCCTTATACCACGTGACAGAATGAAAGGAAGCCAACAGAAGCCAACTGGCAGGGGAAAAAACAACGGAGAGCACGTGAGAGAAACTGCCTGAGGGGAGGAAACACAATGAGCGCAGAGGAAGAGCTCGCTGATGGCGGTGAGAATGACAACCCCACTGTAACATTAATTCCAAGAAAAGGTTCTCATTCCTCCGTGTGGAAGTTCTTTGGTTTCAAAGAAGATGATGAGAGTCAAAAAGATATCATTTGCAAGCTGTGTTTTGCCATAGTAGCAGCATCGCAAGCTAACACTACGAAGTTGTATAACCACCTTAATCGTCACCATAAAGTGCAACGCACAAAATGATAAAAATCTTAATATCATCGTATCATGAGTGAAGTATGGTGATAGTATCGTATCATATTATTACAAATAAATTTCCACAAAAGTTGGGCTGCTGTGTAAAATGTTCATAAAAACTGAGTGCAATGATTTGCAGATGTCAGGAACCCATATTTTAGTCAAAATAGAACATAAAAAATGTTTAATGTTTAGATCCACAGCTACACTGTGGGTTGTCTATTAATGAGGTGGTTGATTTTTTGATTCCGGTTTTTGAAGTGTCCTTTGGTGAGATGCTGAACCTCGAATTACCCGTGAGTCATCCATCATGTTAGAAAAGTCACTTAAAAATACAGAAAAGTCTTGTATAACTGTTTGCTGACTGGATGAATGAGGTTTGTAGTAGAAAGCACTTTGAGTGCTCAGAGTAGAAAATCATGTCCTCTTTCTGTTTCTTTTAAAACCCCTCTTCATTTTCATTGAGTGACTTTCTCTGTTTTCATTACGTTTGTTTAAGAATGATGCAGATCAGTTGCAACCGAGTGCCTGAGGGAGGTCGGGGCTGTCACTGAGAGCACAGTGGTGGAGCGGTCATGACTTGGGCTTTGCAGCCACAGAACCTTATCATTCAAAACTGAGTATTTAATCCTGTTTTTATATTCTTTTATGATCAGAAACTCTTCGCAGAGTCCAAATAATGAAAGTATTTCATGTTAAACAGTAACTGAATCATCACCTCCCACATGGCAGCACATCTTCCCTCACTACTTATGGTGTGATTCATGCTCACTAACAGCAAGTATTCAGTTTCTCTTAGGCCTTTTTCTTATGCCCTACACACAGTCATGCTGGAGGTTTTCCTCCCAAAACACTGTAGCTGTTATTGCAGTGTATCAGTGTGTGGTCACGTGGGGGTTCGACTACAATACCTTGACACTGAGGACCCTTCAGGCTGCCAACGCTGCCCGTCTAACCCGAATAGCTCATGAGCAGCGCAACTTAAATCCTGATGCTTGATTGTCTCCTTTGGATGAAATTACAGCTTTATCCAAGCTCAAAGAGAATCATATTCCTCACTACTTTTCTCTTCGCCAGCACTGTAAAAGTACAGCGATCCAGTCTCCAGGTGGAAAAAGAAACAACAGCAATTATCTAATTAAATGGATCTGGTTGCTAGCAGAGCTTTGTGTGGTTTTTGGGTTTCTGGTGAGCATCAGTCAAAGCTGGCATCACAACAGCCGAGGATGTGAGCGCCTGTGAGAGGAAAGTGAGCATTTTAAACCAGAAGTGTTTTCCTTGTTTTTAGTTGTTTGAATTTGTTTTTAATTTGATGTTATTTAATATCAGCAACCAGGCGATAAGAGTACAGCAGAGCTTACTTACAGGGACCTGTTTGCCTTGTTTTATTCTTATTTAGAATTTAGGTTATTCTGCAAAAAGTGGTAAAAAAGTGAGTGGAAACTTGTCAGATTCATTTTTCCTGCCTTTATCTAAGTACTAACTGAACAGCTTCAGATTTTGTAATATCCAGATGTCACCTTTGGTTTTGGAAAATTGTGACAAAGGTTTGCTTATACACCAGAAGACTGACAAACTATAGACAAAACTATAATAGAAATGACCTATATTCCCAGGGGGAGGCACTCAGCATAGCTATCTGCTGAGGTGACAGTTGAAAGTATCTTAGTTCTTGGTGTCGAACTCACTACTGCAACGATGCCGTGCCTCATGCATGTATGGAAACCCTTATGCTTGAAGGTGGTGTACATTATGGACAAACTGCGAGTTCAATAACAGAACACCATTTGTGTTTAGGTCTGGCAAGCTGTTCCTCCCAGTCAAACCCCTCGAGGTCACAGTTTCATCACCCACGTAAGAGTTGAAGTGCCCCAAAATGGACAATGCAGTATCCAGATGGGGCACTTTCCAAACAAACAACCTTTATTTGTCACATACACAATCATACAGGGTACAACATGTAGTGAAATGCTTTGTGTCCAAGCTGCGGACAGGCTGCAGACGTAGCCACGCCATTCCAAGGTTGGTTTTTAGCATGGGGGGTCTAGCCAGGACCCTTACTGGATACTGGGTGGGAACTGAACTTGCATCTTCCGCTTCAAAGGTGTGTAGTCTTACCACTAAACTATCCAGCTGCCGCATCCAAGGACTCCAAGAAGGCTGAATGCTCTGAACTGTTATTTGACACATAAGCACAATTGAGGAAGACGCAGGAAGAGACCCTCTCATCCATTAGGGAAAAACTGAGTACAGGCCTCAAAGAGGAGAGCTACACATATACCCATGTCTGCCCAGTGCTTCTCACTGAAGGCGACTCTAGAGTGGAACCGGCTTCAAACCTCTGCACGAGGCTGGTTTTTTGACTATATCTAGCCAGTATCTCTCAACCTCAAGCACAAGCTCAGTCTCCTTCCGCACCCAAGACATTCCGCACTCAATCAACCAAAGACCAAGACAGACTTTTAATTCATTTGAAAGCCTGATGCTCAGCCTTGTCCACCCCAGCTGTAAAACTCAAAAACCAGTCGTACTTGTTGTCATCTATCGTCCACCTGGGCCTTACACAGAGTTTCTGTCTGATTTCTCAGACTTTTTATCTGATTTAGTGCTCAGCTCAGATAAAATAATTATTGTGGGTGATTTTAACATTCATGTAGATGCTAAAAATGACAGCCTCAACATGGCATTTAATCTGTTATTAGACTCGATTGGGTTCTCTCAAAATGTAAAAGAACCCACCCACCACTTTAATCACACTCTAGATCTTGTTTTAACATATGGCATAGAAACTGAACATTTAACAGTATTTCCTAAAAACCCTCTCCTGTCTGATCATTTCCTGATAACATTTACATTTACAATAATTGATTACAC
>VUQG01046123.1:15147-44034 GCA_015106755.1 Etia nguti
TTAGTGGGGTTTAAAAAAAAAAAAAAAAAAACATTTTTTTTTTTTTTTTTTTTTAAACACAAAAATGTATCAAAGAAAGAAAGATTTTATGTCTTATTAGGCTACTTTCTAGCTTTTGTTATTTCTCTGGACCCTGGTATGACCTGAATCTGCCTCTGCTGCTCTCTCTGTTTGATTTCCCTGCCTGTGACTTGAATGAAATAAACCTTGGTTCCTCTTTGCACCACCATGCCTTTACCCTTGTCTTTAGTTAATTTCAAATTAATAAAATCGTCAGTTTTTAATTACTTTTAGCCACTAAGTCATTAGCTGTCATTATTAGAATATTAGATAGGCTTTTGCAAGTCTTTTGGTATAAATGTTCTTAAATTTCCCACCTTCTAAAATGCCATCCACCAAGGTTAAAAATCACCTATACTTAACAATGACAGTGATGTTTGTAATGTCATTAATATAAATCCTTGTGTATCTAAAGGCAACATTCTTACTTGCTATAAATTTTGCGTTTCAGGCTTTAGATGCTGGCTTTATGCAGAGAGAGCCTGCAGGGAGCCTACAGTACTGAATCAACACCCTGAACATACATATGTGTTGTTTTTGACATTGCTTTTTTGAACCACTGGGCTGCACCCAAGTATCAGATATTTCACGAATGAGCACTCTGAGCCTCTATGTTAGACGACGGCTACAGCGATTTTCTTTTACTCTGTATGATAGGGCAGTATGTTGTATTTTCTGGTCTGAGCTGCAGTAAGAATCACAGATTAAAGCATTTCTGAATCAATCTTCTTCCTCAGTCCACTTCATAATAAAACTGAAACTTCAGGCGATCTCAGGGAGATGATCTGAATTTCATCCTACACTATTTTCACCATAATTTTTGCTCATTAAAAGCAAAGTGAGACCTTTGCAAATGATAATACTGTCCCATTAACAGTCATATTGTTTATGTTTAGTGGCTGCTACTAATATACAGTTTAAAAATAGATCAGTCCTCTAAGCTGACAATCAAGAAACTAAACTTTACTTAAAAAGACAAACCAACTGTGAATCAAGAATTACAACTCAATTGTTGTCAACCTGCCATCGAACAAATATCAAAAATCTGACTTTTCACTAAGACGAGGGTTCAGCGGTGAAGAAGAATATCACGACTCAGTCATTTTGTGCTGCACTTGAATCTAGATGGTGCATCAGATTTACCGTATTTCATCCTCTTATGTAATAGCACTGGATGGTTAGCCAGAGACTGATTACACCTGAGTCACCACGTAAAAGAGCCGCTGGTGCCGACATTTTTCTGTCGTTCTGTAGCTCAGACTGAGTTTAAAGAGTCTGTCGAAATGAAGCAAATATCCCAGAGACAGATGCTGGAATCTTATTTTCAGCCATTAACACCAATTTCTCTAACGTGTGAACCATACGCTTGAGAATTAAAAAAATAAAAGTGTGACTTTTGGAAAGCGTGATTTTATTTCCAAGTGGCTTGCACTTCAGTCAAGGTCACGTCTTACTCCCGTAACACCAGAGGTCCTTAAATTCTGTGGCAAGACATAAGAGAGAAGGGTTGTAGTGACGAATATCAAAGGAGGGGCTCTGCTCCACTTTCACTCCCCTCATGACTCATACTCTGGACCTCATCTCCATATTGTAGTTGTTCTTCACCCCCCCACCCCCTCTTCCATTGCTGAGAAGCAAACCCAGGCAACCAATTACTGCACTGAGAGAGCACCAGTGGGAGTCCATGGGGGATTATGAGGAGGTAAAAGCAAGAAGGCCATCGGGGCTGAGTGTGTGGGGATATGTTGGGGGTGGGGTTGCGGAGGGGTTCCTCCGGTGATGAGCATGAGTCATCATCCCCACAGCGCTTGGGCTTCTGACATCACAGCAGCCTTATCAGAGGAGGAACGCAATTCCCCACAAATGTCTTTCACAGCTGATAGATGAGGCAGCAGGGGGCTGATAGCAAAACAAATTATGCATCATGTCTCTGAGGCATGCAGTCAAGACCTGAGGTGCGCTATAATAAGGAGACAGATGTGTGTGTGCAGCAGAGTGTCTGTGACATCCGTTTGACAGACAGTGAGGGAAATTGTAGTTGCAGGGAGAAGGACTGGTTTCGAGGCAGTACGACGTCATGCCCCGGCCAGGCTTCAGGGCACCCAATCATGACAAGCCCCTTTCTCTCTCGCTCTCTCTGTGCCTCTGCTGTGGGTTTATTCATGCCATCAGGATTAGAAGACCCAGCAGGCACGTAGGTCCTTCCCTCAGCTCATGTAGTCCAGTGTTTTCGGTCCTCGGCCAAAGAACTGTGAAAAGCCTGAATGGAAAATTTGTGCGTTGTGACCTATGAGTCAGCCAGACAGAAGAAATCTTCGAGAGGTGTCACACGAGGTTCTCGTTAAGAGCTTGTTGATCAGGTAGATGAATCTGTGGGACGAAAAGAAGGTTTGACACACTGAGTGGGAGTGTGGATAGATTTCTGAGCCGTGTCAGAACAAGAGTCAAGAAAGGCCACGAATCCTTTGAATCCTGTGATCCAAGCTAAATTTTCAGCACCGTTTATCTCCTGCAATTTTTAAAATGCCATATGTCAACACAGATCTGGATCAACTCTAAAAAAAAGAATCTCTCATCTACTTTGAAGCTAGGCTAAATGCTAGCTCTGGTAATAAAAAGAAAACAATGAAAACCCATAACTTATGAACTTTTTTGTTTGCTAACAACCAGACAAACCAAACTGATCACATAACCTCGTGGAGTGGAGGTAATAAATGTGATGCTGCTAAATCCAGACAGTGTCAGTGCAATAACTCAGAGACTCTAAGATAAATAAACTTTATGCTTAACAGATGGAAAATCCCTGAGAAGACGTGCGCTGTCTGTAAGGCTGGTGGTTATACTGGGATTAAAAAAAAATCAAGTTTCTTCTTGAAGGAGATTTACTTCCATTTAAGGTTTATTTGCACCTTCAGTGAAGAAACTGGAAATGGGAATTCTCTTTTATTGCGACCGCAGAAGCTCCAGAAGGGCTTTGTTACCTCTAACCTGATTCTGTCTTACTAACAGCCAAACATAAGAAACACTGCACTGAAGCTTTTCTCTTTTTTTTTTTTAGCAATTCAGCAGGTACTTCAGAAACTGTCGGGCCTTGCCAGCAGAAATCGAAATGAGAAGTGACATCTGCTTCCGTCTCACCAGTGAAAACCTTGTTAAAGTGGGATCGTGGCTGGTGGAGATAATCAGATCAGTCATCGATTTAATAACACAGCAGAAATGATCATACATCACTTTCTGGCATAAAGTCTCTTTTATTACCAGCCAGACTTGTACATGAATGCTTCTATGGCTCTTTGTGTCTGCTGAAATTTTAATTGAGAATGGCCTTTGAATTTCAGCAGAGGAAGCTGAAAATGCCTCGCATGCTTTCAGATGTGTGAGACGGTGTCTTATTTCTGGTTGCTGTCTTCGTTTTCATGGAGCAGTTTAGAGAAAAAAAAAGTGGATGGAAAGGACGTTGCAGGGAATTTTCCTGTCAGCACTTTCAAACCTGCTGTGCTTTAAAAAACAGAAGGCAATGCAGAAATGTAAATATGCACCTATCACTCAAAAATATACGTCCAAAACTTGTGATGTGTTCAGTGTCCTGTGCAACAAAGCGTTTTCTAAACTGACACCAATAGCATGTCAGTGTGTTCATGTTAAGAACTGTTGAAATATAAATCTGTTTTATGATATGATGTGCACACTTCGTTCCAGAATTAAATGTTCATATTATCTCTCTGTCTCTCTGTTGTGCTATTTGTCTATTAATATTGTTTTGGTGTGCATTGCCAGCCTGTTCTCGCTCTCAATGCAATTAATGCTGCTTTGTGTAAGTGACAGAGGTCCCTCATTCAAACAAAAGGCAGCTTTTAATGCACCTGGCTGTAGCATTAGTGAGACGGGGCTATCACTCCTGACTTGTGATTTTTTTCAATGTGTGGGGTTAGTTTTGTGGTGTCCAATTCACAGTCTTCCCCTGAGCCTAACCATGTCCTTCTCGTGCCTAATCTAAACCAGTGAAGAAGCAAAGGTATGAATGGATTCAATGAAAACTAAAGAAATGAAAAGAACACAAAGGTTATCACAAGATGTAAACCTACAGTGGCTAAATAGCAATCTAAGCTACCATCATCCATCTGACCTTCTAACTGGGACTTTGTAGATCTCTAAAATTCGATTTTTCACTCACTGCAACCAGATTACAGTGGCCAGTAAGTCAGCCAGTGCCAAAGGACACGTTTTGCGTAATAGGGGGAAGCAAGGGGCAACTGCACAACAAAATGGCTTTTTTTTTCTTCTTTTTTTGTTAGATGCTAATCATACACCCCAGGAGTTGCCTAATTTTGAAAGTGCTGGGTGCAGAAATGTCTGCATCATCTTCTTTAAGTTCAAGAAACTTAAAGAAGTCCAGATGCTTTTCTTTCCAAGCTCCTTAGACTACGATGACCTGGATAACTGAGAACCTTCACATCTTAAATGTAATGAAACCAAATGACACCTGCATCGTGGTGCTCAAAACTCCAAAAAAATTAAAAAAGTAAAAACAGAAGAAAAAAAAAATGAAATGTCTCTTTCCAGAAATCATGTTATGAGCTATTTTCTTTCTACCAACACCTGCCAACAAAAATGGGGGAAAAAAAGCATTAACGATAGATAAAATGTCAATTATCACAGGGGAACATAATGGACACATTATGTGGTGGAGTCGACACGAGGTGAAAAATTGCACCTTGCGGCTTTAAAAACAGATCCAGGCTCAGTATTTGCCATATGAACATTTGTCCTCTCGGTGCAGTGTTGCTTCTATTCTCGTCAGCTATCCGCCATCTTTGTCAGTGTTTCTTTCTGTGAGACCTGCGTCTGGTCGCCACACGAATCTGACTACTAATGCAGAGAAATGTAAATGAGCAGCAGAGGCTTGTGCATTATATGTACAACAGCTACCACTCAGTGCCTTTATTTCTGTCTCACAGCGTGGTAGATGGGCAGCAATGACGAAGCTCCTCCTGTTGTGGGTCAGTAGGAAAGTCTTTGTCTGCTGGTCCCCGTCCTCCTCTTAACTCTCCTCTACCGTCTCTGCTTTGCTGAGCATCATCTCTTTAATGGCGATTGTTGCAAAGTAGCACTTTGCTGATGGAGTGATGTGTCATTTCCACTGTTGTGCTCCACACACAGGCACACCATTCTACATCGCTAACTACCACTGACACATGTGGGTGACACGCACACACACACTGCGCTGACTCCTTCACAATGTCACACAGACAGGCTGCCCTTGTTGAACACTCAAGGTTAGGTGGGAGTATTTTTGTCAAGCTGTCGTTACAATTATGTAACGGCTGACTGTCACTTCTTTTTGCACCTCACTATATATTTCTTTTGTAATCACCTCATTCTTTTTCCCCCATCACGATATGTTCCTCATGATTTGTTCCTCTTGCTCTTTCACGTCTTTGTCTCTGTGTCATGCGGTGTGACATGTCGCGGTTTGGAGCCTCTGGTGAGTTGACGGCTTTTGGAGGAAGACTGCAGGGATCCATACTCCCTGCCTGACTTATCCTTGACTGTGTCTCCTCGCCTCTCATTGCTACATCGCTCCTAATCCACCCTAAATGATTTGGTGACAGTGAAACCCAGCAGTAAGTTGGCGCAGGTGCATAACATTTAAATGGGAAGGTCAGTCTTCCGTTTACTATGTATATGTCAACGAATACATTTGATTTAGGGTTAGGTTTAAAGTTAGCTTAGCCAGTGGCTGAAGATTAATAAATATATTGATGAGGTGGCATGGCTGGGTGAATAAGGGTGATGCGCAGAGCTGTAGAAGCTACAGAGGGATAAAGCTGACAAGTAACAGTAACAGTATGGCTTCATGCCAAGAAACAGCAGTGAGGTGTGTGGTTGGAGTGATAGATGGGGTCAAAGTGGGATCACTTACATCAGGGATCTGCTCTGAGTCACTTCCTGTTTGTGATGGTGATGGACAGGTTGACTGATGAAGTCTCTGTGGACTGTGACATTTGCAACATTGCGATCTGTAGAGAGAGTAGGGAGTAAGTGAAAGGGAGCCTGGAGAGGTGGAGGTATGCTCTGGAGAGAAGAGGAATGAAAGTCAGTTGAAAGGACTGAAAAGGGAGACAGTTGGAAAGGTGAACATGCAAAGAGTGGAGCTAAATGAGTTTAAATACCTGGGGTCAAACATCCAAAGTAACAGACAGTTCACAAGAGATTACAGGCAGGGTTGAATGTGTGGAGACCAATGTCAGGGGTGATTTGTGACAGAAGGATAGCAGCAAGAGGGAAAAGGAAGGTTTACAAGATAGTAGTGAGACCTGCTGTGATGCATGGTTGGGAGACGGTGGAGGTTCCAGAGCTGAACATGCTAAGATTTTCATTGGGAGTGACCAGAATGGACAAGATTAGAAATGAGTACGTCAGAGGGACAGTTCAGGTTTAATGGTTTGGAGACACAATTAAAGAGGAAAGGCAGAGATGTTTTGGATATGTGCAGAGGAGGTATAGTGGATATACCGGGCAAACGATGTTGAATAAAGAGCTGCCAGGCAGCAGGAAAAGAGGAAGGCCACAGAGAAGACTTGTGGATGTGGGAATACGGTGAGATTTGGCAATCCCTAATGGGAGCAGCTGAAAGAATGAGAAGTAGAAGAAGAGGTTGAAATAGTAGTAGAAGAAGAAGAAGAAGAAGAGGATAAGACAGCATAGCTGGCAACTTACAGTGTTAATCATACATGAGCTCAGTTTTGGTGCTTTAGTTTCAGGGTTTTGCCATTGTGCCTGCTCACAATCAAGCTGCCGTGGCTGTCTGCGACACTGATACAAAAAAAACAGGGTTTTCCCACCTTGACAAGTCAAAAGAATATAATGCAGTTTATACATCTGCCAAAAGGGAAATTTTTCAATGGGAAACTTTACAAAAGCTGTTTAAAAAAAAATTACAGATAACCGTGACTGGCTGTAGTTCCCCTTAACTGTCAAGGGTCTGATCATATTGTTCTCTAAATCCAGTCCTCTACCTGTTTAGCCCACACAGCAGTCACATGATGCTGGCATCAAATCGGTAAACAAAGCAGAGTGCTTCAAAATGCACTGTAAATGAAAGATGGACTTAGCTACTGGCATGCCACTTGTAGGCTTGTGAACATCTTTAGCATTATGGCCGTCACCATCTTGTTCTGGGGTGCTAAGTTATAAGTTAGCACTAGCAAGCTTGGTTAGCAATGTGCATCAATAGATGGTGGCATCAGACACACATACACACATATACTTTGTTCATATGCTAATTGGCGTCAACAAATAATCGTGGAATTAGTTGACCAAACCTGGAGCATAGTTATGATTTTATTTGCTCTGGAAAGCATCGACAACACAAACATGTTCAGGGATCCAGGTAAGCAGTCATCACTCACCTGTAAATAAAAGCAGTCAAACCCCTTATAATGAATTATTTATATGCTAATACATTTTAATACTAATAATAATACACCCATTTTTCATTTTATTTTGATTTTATTGTTTTATTTTGGGTTTTTTATTTTATTTTATCAGTTTTCTGCTGTTTGTCTGAGTCTGGAGCCCAGACTTCCTTCTCCCCAGCCACCTCCTCCACCTCCATGGGGACACCATAGTGTTCCCAAACAAGAGATATCATCTCTCCAGTGTGTCCTGGGTCTGCCCCGGGGATCCTTCCCAACAGGACATCCCTGGAACACCTCATCTCGGAGTATATTTTCCCAGTATTTTATTTTATTTTGTTTTATTTTATTTTATTTTATTGCTACCAGGATGTAAACATGTTTTTTTCTGCTATGGAATTGGGCATGTTTAGATGAGCGACTATAGAGATGGAGCCAACCTTGAGTGGACATTCGAAGATCTGCAGTTTTTTGGCACTTTCAAACTGACTGTTTTTCAGCCCCTGGAGATTTCTGCTTAATGAAGACCAAAAACAGAAGTGAAAGAAAAGTGGGGAATATTCGGCTTGCATAAACACAAATTCAAGTAAATGCTAAAGTCACTCCCTGTTTGGATGTAAATGCAAAGTATGGACAAAAGTACTGGTACACCTACTTACCTGCTCTGCACTTGCCATGAAGCTCCCATTGCACAGTTTTTGTGCTGATCTTAATGCCAGAAGAGGTTTATAGCTCTGCAGTTACTCAGTCAGCAGAGCGTTGGTGACTTTTATGAGCTCAGCACCTGGCAAACCCGCTCTCTAACTTCATATGGTCTGCCACTTCCTGGCTAAATGCTTCCACTTTGCAAAACTGTGACAGCTGATCGAGGAGAATCAAGGAGGGATAACATTTCACAAACTGACTTGTTGACGTTTGAATTTAATGAGCTCTTAGATCCATTCTTTCACAAATGTTTGCAAAGTTGTTGTTTTTTTTATTTAACACGAGAAACAAAATATAAAAAAGTACAGCCAGTTTCCTGATCTGTGTGCTTTCATCTTCTTTTTGTGTGACTGATGATGAACAGATTAAAACAATCAGTGTCTGTGTGGTGTGTCTGAGTGAGTGGTGGTTTCACTGTGTGCGAGTGGGATAGCTCAAATGGACAAAAGTCTTATAGTCTTAAAGGGCAAGGCAGGCAGAGAGGACCGAGCCAGTTGGAGCAGCTGCCCTGGAGATGTCTCAGATGATAATCATCCACACTAGTGTTGTTGACTCAGACTTTTGGGGCTTGGCAGGAAAATTGTGCAACCACAAGCCAGTTTGGAGAGCGAACAGTGCATCATATCGCACAATTTCTACTTTCTGCTAAAAGAGCTGAGATTATACACATGCTGTGTGTTTTGTATCATTTTGCTAAAGTTGCATTTGTAAAATTACAAGTGAACAACCACACGAAAATAAATTAACAGGATTCACATTTCAGATCGTAAAACTGTTTTTGGGGTTTTCTGTTAATATAATATTAATATAACAAACTTCAGACTAAGCATGGGATTGAAATCCCCCACAGAAGTTGATTTCCATTAAAACCACAAAAAAAAGCTTACTTGCTTAAAAATGCAAAAAAAAATTTCCACAGTGGTGATCACTCTGCTGCCACCTCACACCTGGTTCTTCTGAGGTTGATTCACTGGTAGTGCACCTGGTTTGATTTTAATGAAAACATTTCTATGAATGCAGCTCTGTTTGCGGTGCAGTGAGTGAGTGCGGGGAGGTCTGATTACACCAGCAAATATGTCAGCACTGAGACAGGAAAGCGTCATGGAAAGCGTCAGAAACACATCATCCGAAGGCTTCTGAATTTGTGTGTGTGTGTGTGTGTGAGATTTCTCATTCGATGGGGACATGAATCTGTAGACACAGTCACATTGCGGGAACTCTTTTCACAATAGAAAATAAATAAATAAGCGATGACATTTCAACATAAAGACTCTGGTTTAAGGTCTGGACAACGTTAGGTTTAGGTTAAGGTGAAGGTAAAGGTTAGGCAAGTGTTGTAAATGTTTCTGTTTGTGTATCTGAAAGATATCCAGGGGCAAAAAAACGCATGTGACAATGTCAGAAGAAAGGACGTGGAGAAAGGATGCTGATGAGTCACCAATATTGTTGGTATGTATGACAAAACACACCAGGCACCCAGTCATGTCTCCATCTGCCTATCTCACGTTCTCTCTGTATATCTCTATGTGTCTTGCAGCTGCCTCCCAGAACCACTACACTCCAGGGTGATTCAATGCAAGCGTAATGTTATACAAGTATAAAACAGGCATTTTCAGACTGGCGAGCCATTGTCACCAAAGTACCGATGTGGCTTGCTATCAAATGTAACCGCTGAGGTTTTTTTTAAAAGTCTGTAAGTATTATGGCAAAATCTATGATGGCTACAAAGCATGTTTTGGCAGGACTTTATAATAATTTCACACTATTAAGCATTCACAAGGTATTAGCAGGTGCTTAATTCATCATTTATATAGCAATGTTCCTCCTTAGTATGCCATTTATAAATGTAGATATGTTTATCCATCTGTTACTGTTACACTATGTACAGCTATCACTGCCACTACATCACTGTAATAATTACAATCATAGTCATAATAATATATCTCTAGTTATAAATGGCATACTAAGGAGGTATTTTGTTGTATAAGTGATAAATTAGCACTTGCTAATACCTTACTAATAATGCTTAATAGTGTGACATTATTATGAAGTGCTACCCATGTTTCTACTATCAAATGCAGCTCTAACTAGATTTGGTAGCTCTAATGATCTGGTTGTATTTCATTGTGGGCCAACTTTACTTTTAACATTGTGTAATGATAAAAAGTTTAATTCAGCTGATATAACTGGCCCTTCCCAAACTAATTTACCACATACGACATCACAAAAAGACAGCATGAGTGACTGATAACCTTAAAAAATGTCACAAAAAATAAAACAACAGCCTAATGCTACTGTAACTTTAAGAGTGCCATATTCAAGGCACTTACACGGTCGCTTAATGTTAACAGCACAAGTATACTGGTAGAAATTAAAAGCTGCATAAATGGGTAATGATCTCAATGCAATGAATGAATGCAGTGAGGGTACAAACAAAGCAGAAGTGCACTCGGAGTATTGTTCAGTTCAGCGACATATTAAAAAGGTCATGTAACACGAGAGTGCGATTTTCCCCGAATAACAAGTCCGGGTAAAATAAAGTGCACTGTGTTTTACATCAGTTTTTCTGTATTAAGTTTCCTTTGAATATTAATTTAATTTGGATTAAACCTTGTAGTGATTTAGTCCAAGAAGGTGAAAAATTCTAGTGAGCAGGTTTTTATGATGGAAGATTCATGAGCAGTGTTTTTTTTTGTTTTCATCACGTTAGGTCCTTAAATACACTCACAAGACACTTCACTAGATACGCCTGTTCAGCTGCTCATTAATTCAAATATCTAACTGGTCAGTCACATGCCAGCAACTCAATAGCATGCAGGCCTGGTCAGGAGGGCCTGCTGAAGTTAAAATCAAGTGTCAGAATAGGAGGAAAGGTGATTTAAATGACTTTGAAAGTGGTGTGGTTGTATGTGCTGGACTGGCTGGCCTGCGTTTATCGGAAACAAAGTCATCTGTAGGGTTTACAGTTCTCGAAGTGAAATGCCTTGTTGGTGCCAGGGGTCAGTGCAGAATGGACAATCTGCTCCAAAGCTGTTCTCAGCAGTCAACCAACAACTAGAAGCTAAGATTCGCATGGGCTTCCCAAAATTAGCCAAAAGAAGATTGGAAAAATGTTTGGTCTGGTCTAATAAATTTCTGTTACCTGTCTAATGGATATCTGACATTTGGATGGTAGGATCACAATTTGAAGTAAAAATGGACAACACAGTGTCATGACAAATTTGGTTTCTGTCTCTCTGTCTTTGCCCTATGTAAGATTTTTGTCTAACAAGCTCGGAAAGAAAAGCATCTGGACTTCTTTAAGTTTCTTCTCATCCGAGAAGCTTCTTTAGTTCTAAAAGCAACTGGTGGAGAGTCCCAGATCCCAGGGCTTAAAATCTGGGACTCCACCAATTGCTCTTAGAACTGAAGAAGGTTCTCAGATGAGAGGTGAAACATCTTCAAGAAACTTAAAGAAGTCCAGACGCTTTTCTTTCCAAGCTCCTTAGACTACGATGACATGGATGACTGAAAAACCTTCGCAGACAGAATGGATAGCTGAAAGCATGAAGCCATTCTCTCTTATATGAGCAGCTCAGGCTCCTGATGGTGGCGTACTGGTGTCGGGGACATTTTCTTGACACACTTCGAGCCACTTAGTACCAACTGAGCATCATTTAAACACCACAGTCTACAGTATTATTGTTGACCATGTCAATCCTTTCACGGCCACTGCTTACCCATTTACCCATGGCTGTGAAAGTTTACCACAGCTTACCCTTTCAGCAGCATAAGGTACCATATCACAACGTTGAAATCATCTCAAACATGGCAGCAAGTTCAGTGTGCTAAAATGTTCTCCATAGCCACCAGTTGTCAGTTCAACAGAGCCACTTTGAGATTTAGTGGAACAGGAGATTTTTTATTCATGGGTGTGGCGCTGACAAACTTGCAGCAACTGCCAGTGCTAACATGTCAATAGTGACCAAACTCTCTGAGGAATGTTTCCAGCACCTTGTTCAATTTATGGCAAGAATTAGGGAAGAAATAAAGGTGTCCAAAACAAGATTAGGCATGAATAAATGATTGGAAAATAAAGAGAAAGTTGTAAGTTTTAAATGCTAATTTATGGCTGTACTTCTATAATGTTAACTTGATGTCGCAACAAAGAGACAACCTGACTTAAGTTCCAAAAGATAGGCCCAACTCTTAATTGTTGTAAATGTTCAATTTTGTCCTTGACAATTACCCAAGAATAGCTCAAAAACAAAAAGTAAAAAGAAGCAAAACAATAAAACAAAACAAAAACAAAAATATGATAACTGTATTTGGCATCACTACAAAACACTGAAGATGAATTAATGAGACAAAAAAAACCATTTATAAAATAATAATAATAATACTAACAATAATAATAAACACCATAGTGCTAAAAAATGTACTGGAACAATCTTTGATTTTTGCCCAGTGGATTTCTTGAGTGAGCTAATGCTGGCAGTGTTTTACTTTGTATAATCTAACCTCGCTTGCGTTTTGCTTCACACAGAGGAAGGAGGAAACCGCAGGAATTCACCTGCTGTGGAGCCACTTTCAAATATTTCATCTTTTGTCATCTCCCACAGTCCCTGTAAGTGAAGGTGTCTGCCTCTATCAGCTTTATCAGAGCTCGAACCCCTCTATTAACATATCTTCACAGCAGATGACTGCTATGATGATAAAGATGACGCTCATGTGAGGATAATGACTAACTCTTCCTCTTCTGTGCACTTAATCCTCGCGGATTGGCTGTAATACTGGAGCACGAGAACGATAATTGCTACGTCAACGCCACTAGCAGCAGCACCCCCACGCCACCACCGCTCACTGTAGAGGAGGGAAACTGTGAGCGCAATACAAATTCAGTGAGGCGTCTCTATTCACTACAGAGCTGCGAGTTTGTGGGTGTGTGTTGTGTTTGCACTTTGTACTGTATTTGTGTGTGAGTGTGCATACTGTACAACAGCTACTGTGTAGGTGTTTTACAAAGCGCGTGTGCGTTAGAGAACAGTTGCATACAAACGATCCTTTGTTTGTCTGTATATGTGTGAAAGAGCATCACAAACATCCCTTTGTTGTTTCATCTTTCTTCATCTCCAGGCTTCTCGGAGTGACCGTGGTTCCCTCAACAACAACATAAACAACAACAACAACAACAACATCCTGTCGCTAGTCCAATTAGATGTGAGATTGTGACAGTGTAAGATTTGGCATTCCTGACACTTGGCGTCATTCACACTTTATTATATCACACACTGCAACTAATGAGAGCACCTCGAGGGATGGGGGCTGCATTCATAACTGCGAAGGAGTCATGTTTTCATTTCCTTCGTCTGCCTCTGATCTGCAGCGGTCTGCTCTCTCTCCGCCTTCGATGCATGTGGCGCTCTGTGCCTCCCTGACTCTGGTCAACAGGAAATGAGGAGGGGTGAATCACACTGGGTGTACTGCAGTCTCATCACCACACGTCTTACTGAAGGCTTTGTGACAAGACTTGATCTGGTTTCTAAGAAGTCGCCCCCACTTCATATTGGATAAACAAGTAGAAGAGTGACTTCTCATCACTTCTCTTTTTCTTAGGTCTTTTTGTATTACTTTGCCAGCTAGCTGGTGCTCTGAGTAAGAGTAAATTGCAGTATATTGTGTCCAACAGAGCACCTGTTATCACAGTTATTACAGTAATGCTTTCCATATTCTGGTCATAGTTACTGGTCAAAGTCCATTCAAACCCTCATATTTGGTCCTGAGTTGTGGTTGGTGATATATATTTGGACATCAATAAGACTTTTAGGTGTGTCCAACTAAAATGTGTCCAAAATATCGGAACAGGTCCAGAACATGGTGGAGAGATTATGACTCTCTGGGTAGCTTTGCTTTGACTGCTTTTTCTGCAACCCAGACTTGGTTAGGTAGCAGGAAATGCCCTATGTACAGGTGTTATGTGCCCCATTAAGTACTACGCATGTGGCACTTAATTGGATTCCAAAGGGACTTTTCTCAGATTCCTGTGTCTCATTAGTGATGACCCTTAATGGTGTTTTCCAGTAGAAAGTGAACTAAATTTTCACCTTAACTTAATTATATGAATGAGACATCTGAATCAGGAAATTGGCCAAAACACAGCATATCACCTAAGCTAATAATGAACAGATGTTTCCTCCATGCCTCTCCTTTTTCTTCCAATTTCTGTGTGAATGTAAAGCAGGCCCATAAAGCTGCACATGCATGAATTTTTCAGACTGCTCTCACACTTTCAACTTATGCAGATGCCTTCCTGCGTCATCACCGTACTTCCACTCACATTTGTCTTCTGAGCCTGTATGTAAATCTGCAGCATTAAAAATGTTTCTGTCTCTATACACATAAGTACGCAGGTCCAGTCATCTGTTTTTCCACCACGTGAATATTCATTAAGTAGCAAATACATAAAATGTCTAGATATCCATTTTTCCTGTGTACACAAAATGTTGTATAGTCTCCAAGTGCAAAAAAGCAAGCAAGTAAGCTCACACCACACTGCACAGGTTTTTGCATGGAAACATTTTTTTAACAGAAATGAAACAATTCTGTATTTGCATATAAATCTCTCAATATTTCAATGATAATCTTTCCTGTGAATATCTGTGGGAAGAGTTGGACTGTTCACGTGCATTCTTCCTGTGGTGTCTGATTACACAAAGCAATATTATATCATTGATGATGTCACTGATATGATGATATCACCAACATGAGGCAAGCACAGTCAGTACATTAACATGTTTAACATTTGTGAAATGAACTGTTTCTAAATGACTTTTTGTTAAATTCACGATGGATCTTGAATAAAACTTGAACTCTACGTCAGTCCTGTCAGATATTTTGATGGTGTTTCGCAGATATTTTGATCAAGGTTCAATAAATGCTTTTCGCTTTGTTAACTAGAAAAAATGGCTACATTGACACTGAAATGACCCCGATATCCGACTGAGCTCAAAAAGTAGGATCAAAGCTGTTTTTAGGGGAACATTTTTGTAAACAGGAAAAGGGGGAAGATGAAACAAGATGGTATGCTGAGAGAGGAAGAAGTACAAAACTGAAGTAGGGTTTTTAGTCCAGTGGGTGCACGCTCAGAGCCAGGTAGTGATTTTGGATGATCAGCTGAGTGGGTCACATCCTGTTGCATCAAGTCAATATGGGGTTGGTCGGCCAATCTGCCATCTCAGTCCCCGACAGCCTGTCTCCTTCATCTGGTGTGACATCTGGAAGTGGAGTGACATACAAATGTAGCCTGTGTGCGAGTGCGTGGACATGCATGTGAGTGTTTTGACAAAAGCGTATGAGTCATAGCTTAATTATATACTAAAGCTTCTTCTTTGTGTATGCTGCTTCTCCCCTTTATTCTATTTCTTTCACTGTTTCTCTCTGCCTCTCATTCTGCTTTTTATCTAGCTAATTGGCTTAGTGTCTTTTTGTCCGTCTGAATGTGTGTCAGTGCCTACAGGCTTGTCACATTCACCACTTTTCTTTTTTCTTCCTCCATCTGTCTCTCGCTCTTCCCTTTTCCATTGTATTTGTGTGTGTGTTTATGCCTGCAGGCTTCTGTCTCTTCCTCAGTGTGTGTGTAT
Organism: Etia nguti; assembly: GCA_015106755.1. Classification (NCBI taxonomy): domain Eukaryota; kingdom Metazoa; phylum Chordata; class Actinopteri; order Cichliformes; family Cichlidae; genus Etia; species Etia nguti. Next base: position 30,950 of record VUQG01046123.1, read on the forward strand.
GTGTGCCCCTGCAGGACCGAGTATGTTTCAGTGTGTCATGATGTGTGAAATAAATACGAGATGGGGCAATAAGTATATTCCATGGAAATGGCTGTCTATTTTGATATATTTGGAAAATTAAACTGTCTTCTTTGGAGCAGTAGCCAAAGATAAAAGTGGTATTGAGAAGCCAGTGTGGGCTCTTTCTTCTTTAGGCATAATTGTCCACCATTGTCAGTTTTTATCTTTGATTCTATTCAGAAACAGAAACAGTTTTTAAATATAAGCTGTTTAGTGTGTGTGTGTGTGTGTGTGTGTGTGTGTGTGTGTGTGTGTGTGTGTGTTGTGTGTGCACATGTGTGATGGAAAGTCAATATCTCATTAAAATTGATTTCTCAAATGACGTCAGGATTCAGCTGTGACTTGATTTGAGGCGATCAGTCGCAAACAAAAGGCCTCTAGAATTAAAATAAGAGGCCGGGCTTTGATGCCTTCCTGGACTTGTCATTACACTTGCTAGTATACACTAAACGCCTGTGGGCAGGTGCACTACAATGCTGTCATTGATGACTTTGCATCAGGCAAAATGAAGCAGACAAAGGCAGCGGTGCGGCTGTCTGATGCTGGCTGGTGTTGAATGGCTGCAGGGATGCAGCTGCCGGTGGTTTGAGTATTCCTCATTTGGCAGTCTCAAAGAAAATATATTCTCACTGTCAAGAAAATATGTATTTGCGTCACCAATAAAATATGAGAATGAATGACACATTCAAAGTATTTTCAGAACAATTTGGTAGTTGTAAATCTTTGAAATACGTCTGATTTACACTGTTTCCAGATCTCTACATTGTCATGTAACTGTTCTTTCGGATGATTATTCATCAGGAGGAAGAAACTACCAATCAGGTCTGTTTAAGAGCAAAAATGGGGATTCTGCATGCTGGATGGAGCATGAGAGACAATAAAGGGCCCAATTCTGTACATGACCCTTTTATGCATTTTATGCCCCCTCTCTACCTCCACACCTTAGCTATCAAGCAGCTGCGGTGACCAAATCCCAGATATATGTAGGGTGTGGGGTATGCTATTAACCAACCCAGTATAAAGGCAGAGTGTGTAATAGACACGCTGGTCCACCTCGTCGAAGTCACGCTTTGCCTCTCCTAAGTGTGAAATGGAGACCTATGCAGAAGTTGCAGCACCAGCAGGGGGAGACAACATATTTAATGCCACCAAGTCACTAGCGAGCAAAGAAGGTACGAAGTACATTCCAAGCTCCTTCTATGTCAGGTAAAATTAAGCTAGGTGGCTGAGATGTATTTACATGTAAATGTGTTAATAATATCTGTTTAAACCTTTGTTTTCTTGTTGGCTTGAAATAAAATATTGCCCACTGGTGGTAGTAAAGCTTACTGCAACTTACCGCAACCTACTACAGCTTCTCAATTTCACGCTAAACAGACCTCCACACGATGGACCAGCGTGTTGATTACACACTTTGCCATGACATCGGGTTGTATTAACACAAAAAAACAAAGAATAAATCCAATTTAAGTAGCAAACATGAAAAACTATGTAGTTTTTCATATATTTATAAAATTATATAATATAATATTTATAAGCATAACAGAAGCTGTGGTCTGCTCAGTATTGGCTGTGGTTCTGTCTAATAATTAATTGTTGGGTTTCAGTTCTATTCAATTCAACTGAATTCAGTTGCAGCTACAGCACATGTCTTTTTGAGGCGTATTTCATGGGACATGTTTTCTTTTGAAACACAGAGCCATCAAAATGTGGGACAATGGCGGAAGGGCGAATGAGGGTTCCAAATGCTGTGCAGTCCCAAGTAAAGAAGAATGCCAGGTCACCCTGCAAGTGGCGGGTACAAAAAAAGCTATACGACGCTTTAGCTAAAAGCAGCTTTACACAAAAACCTATATGCATCAAGTAATGTATTCACATCATCCTGGTGTGGTCCCATCTCCTGATTTTGTTGTGACTTTAAGTCAGTATGGAGAAAACGTGGAAGTTACACAGAACATGTGTTGTGCTAGTTAGAGATTCTAGCAAATAAATATTGTTGATTTGTATAAAAATTACTTCTAAAAAAGAATTTTCTAACTAATGTTGGTCAATCGCGATATGCAGCATGTAAACTGGCTCCAGTAATCAAAAGTTTTTGGAAATCAACCAGAGTTTCACTTTCATTCATCATTTTGTTTTTCTGACTCGAGGGGGCGTTTGTATAAATTTTCCCAGTAGGGAACTAATTATTTTGAATTAATCAGACACCACATTGTTGCACTATTATTTTTTAATCAAAAAGAGGTGAAGTGCAAATGCTTGAGCTGACTGACAATAACATAAGTGGGTCTGTCACTCGATCCCTTTTTTAGAGGAAAGAAAGAAAGAACTAATGGTACAAACTGCATTCCTACTCCTCTTATTACCTTAAACATATCACTAGCTTAGAGGTATCTGAGGTATGTAATGTGCTCAGATGTTTTCAACCTTCCACGTGTTTGTTTACAGCAAATTCTGGTGACGTTACTATGAGCTATTTACTATGGTATGTAGTCAAGCAGCTGGTATGTCATTGTTATTGTTTGTGTTTTGAAATAAACACTTATCATGCAACTTACGTAATGAGCCACACTGCAGTTAGAAGCTATCCACAAGGCACCTACTTAACTGGTTCTTTCCAATGCTGAGGCGCACTGGCTCCACCCTGAGCCTCTTCTGAATGTCCAGGCTTCTCACTCTTGATTATTCTTTCCACCTGTGCAAGTCTGCAAAAGTCTACTTAGGTCTGAGGGAGCATGAGGGTGCTTGGCAATTTTTGTTTGACCATGCAGACTCATCTGGTGAGAATATAGATTACCAACTACGTACGCGTCCCAGATGGTGGATTTCAAGCGGACTTCAAATAAGTATAACAGGAATGACTACTTGGTTTTTGTATCGCCAGCTGTCTGTGTTTGTGTCCTCAACAGATTATTATCGAGGCTTAAGAGCGAGCCTATACTCCCTTTGAGGAAGCTCATTTCTGCCACTTGTATGTTATCTAATCTTATTTTTTGTAGCTACCCATAGCTCTTGGCCACAGGTGAAGTAAAGAACAAAGTTGGACCAGTAAGGTGATGCTCAGCTAGCTCTTCTCCACTACGGACCAGACTCAGATATGTCTGCAGATGCTATACCACTCTCTGTCTTTCAGTGTCCCACTCCATGTTTCCCCTAATCATGAACAAAATCTCGAGATGCTTTAAGTGCCCCACTTGAAGAAGCAACTTATCCCTTAACTGGAGTAGGCTCTTCCCTTTTCAGGCTGACAAACGTGGCTAACTCACATTCCAGCCACTTCACATTCTGCTGCAAAAAACCCTAGTGCTCGCTGGTAGTCACGACTCAATGAAACAAACAGAACCAAATCATCAAAAGCAAAGACAATATCCAAAGACCACAAACCCAGAAACCATATTATAAAATAACACTAATAATGTAACTAAGATGATAATATGTGAATGCTAACTAGCTTTCTAAACGTAGCAAAGCATCTTTTAAAACTTTTGTGTACATTTTTGGCTTGTGTATTTTCAAACAGGGCTTTTCCTTTTTGTCACTAAAACCTTGAGTATATTTTAAATGATCATACTTTTAAAAGGCACAGAGGATCCTTGTGAACCCAGCAGTGCCTGTGTCTGATGTCTGTCTCTTTTACTTCATATATCGACAGCGAGGCAGGAATCACACCCACGTGTTTGAACGCACACACAGTTTCTCCCTCTTGCCATCCTCGCACTCTATGTTACACATACTCATATATGTGACTGCAGAGTGGTTTGAACCACAGGTAAAGCAGAGAATATGTTTAGTGGTATGTGATTCACCCTTCAATGAAAAGGAGAATGCGTATGTGTGTCTGATTAAAGCCTCTCCTCCTTCTCGTTGTCCAACTCACACCAACAACTTAACGCTGCTTTTACACCTCTATACGCAAGAAGGAGCTCAAAATAACACCCCACCCTTCATCTTCCACTCCTTAAAGGCCGCCCAAGGCCTCGTGGGAGGTTGCAAAGCAGTGGTGGTGACGACTGTGACCTTAAGTGAGCTTCTCCAAGGAGAGGCTGAGATAACAAAATCATCTACCCAGCTGGAGGCAACTACATCTAGGTTTGAGTCATCAAAAGTTCCCGAGGGAGCGGGCTGGTCCCTTGGGGTGGCAGGCCAGATAGTCAGTGTTGCCAAAGACAGCGCTGAATAGCAATGGCATCAGAATCTGAGGGCGTGCACTATACACACAGTGACTATACATAGAGTCATGGTTATGATGTTCATAGATCTCACAACATCTGTGGTGTTGTTTTAAATCTCACCCAGCTTTGGTCATCCAAATCTGGAAACACAAAGCGGTTTGTCTGAAACGTTTATCTGCCATCCTGCGTTCCTTCATTCAAGTTTGTCCCTGTTTGCTTCTCCTAGACACATTACAGCTGTATGACAGTATGATGAAAATGAAATCGGTAGTCACACACCGAGGAAGTAAAAAGATAAAATCAATAAAGATCTAAATTCAATGTAAACTCAGTGGTATTATGTAAAAATTTTGACATGTACAAAAAAAACCCTCACACTTTTTAAAAAATATTTTTTTCAGCTATACAAAAACAAACGAAAGCTAAAACATACAAAATATGGCACACAAAGTATTTAAAATGGTCACGGGATCTTGTGACACAAATCAAGGTTAGCAAAAAACTCAAACACAGGTGACTCACAGAGAAGCCATGTGTATACACATCCGACACTGTGCGAACAGGTATTTGATGGACACTCCTCTGTCTTTGCTTCCGTATGCTGACAAACTTGATTCAATACACATGTCACGCCATTCCTCTCTTTTCCACCCTACCTGTATCAAAGGTGTTTACTCACACCAGTCTGAAAAACAACTCATGACATCAGAGACAAAATATTCAGGTGTGAATACTTTCTATTAATCTACACCTGACAATACATAAAAAAAATAACATTCTCTGGAATGTTTTTATTGCATTAGAGTGTATAATGTAACAAACTTAAACAAAAAGGCAACAGTAAATTGATTAGAATGAGTAGGTCATTGGAGGACTCAGGGGAAAGAAAGGTATTTTCTAGAATCTCTGTTAATGGCACAAGGCTGCCACGCTGAGTCATGGATCTCAGCCTCGCCTCTACACAGCACTCCCATAGCTTGTTATTGAAAGTGTCATCGTTTCTGCCTGCTGGGCATGAAAATAAATACCTCATGTGAAACTGAATTACTTCAGTGTTTATTTAACAGGAGATGTTGGCAGAGTATCCGTCCTCTTCCCTGATAACAGCCCCACAAAGTTTGGAGAGATGAAAAATATGGAATTAAATTTGGGGAAATGCGCATTTGCTGTTGGGTCAGCTGAATGATGAGAGTTTTAATAACAAAGAAAAATTTACCTGTGAAAAAAGAGGCCACTGTTGAAGGGCCTTAAACATGAATTGTTTCTAACGCTCCGCAGGGGATATACCATTAGGGGAAAAAAGAGGTCGGATTGTACTGAAATCTGTGAGAAGACAAACCCTCGGCTCCCTTAATCTATGACTTCTGTAAACACCTTCCTGCCCTTTACTGCTCTTTATCACCAGTTTCAAATATTGCTGGACATAATATGATGTTAATTTTTAAAATACTGCTAATAAAATAGAATATTCTTTAAAGGTCTTCAGGAATAGTTTAGCAGGTGAAGATATTTCAAAGCTCTGGATGTCTTTTGTTACATTATCTTTCAAGATAATCCAGTACTGCTTCAATAACGTTAATTTCCGGGCTCTGAGGAGGCCAATTCATGACTGATAGTGTTCCATTGTGTGTTTTTCTATCCAGGTTTGGTATTTGCGATCATTGTCATACTGAATGCAAAGCCAATGGGAAACAGACACTTTTCCACATGGTACTGCATCAAAATCTGTCTGTGCTTTTCTTTTTTTTTTTTGGTCTGTGCTTTTCTGTGTTCATAATTAGCCCCAGAGTCTAAATGAACTACTTCTTGTCCAGGAAGAAGTGAGCGCAACACTAAACAAAACAAGAACAAGCAGGATGGCATGCATGAAGGAGCAGGGGGCTTGGCTGAGGTGGGGAGGTTTGAATGAATGCAGGCTCACCTGTACTGACATTTGGTGAGTAAAGCCTCAATGAATTACATTCCTCATCCAGCCTGTGCATGACATGTTACCTAGCCCATCAAACTTCCAGTGTGTAACACCTTCCTGCCCTCTTTGCTCTCGGAAGGGCATGCTCAAGCACATCTCGAGCAGGTCCCTGAAGGCCTTAGGGGATGGTCCCTACCGGGTGGTGCCATGACTAGGTCCTGAAGGCATTGGCTGCGATCACTGGCTATTTAATAACAGCAGACGGGTGTCATTGCACTCCAAGGAAGCAGATTTATTAAGATGGGAGAGCAGCCAAAACCACGAAATAGAGTACCTGCAGGCCTACTCTATACCTCATATGAATGGTCAATCTGGGATTGCTGGAAACAGATTTGGAGAGTACAATAATATTTGGTTGAGGTAGCCATCAGAGGTTATACTGGCCGGTCTGTGGGCTCAACAGAGTCCTCACCCATAAGACCTGCTGCCACTGATTTTCAGTCAGATTCTTGTGTAATTTGGCATATCACAGCCAAATTTATGCTGAAATAATAAAAGGGTGTGTCTTAGGTGGCATAACAAACAAAAAACATTCCTCTGAAAATGGTTAGTTATAAGGACTGGACTGAAAATGAGTGAAAAGCCAAACTTTGAAAGAACTTCAACAAGTCTGGAAAGTATTGAAAGAAAGTCTGGCTCTCAAGCAAAATATAAGGAAATGAGGGATTGCTTAAGTTTTTTTGCACAGTACTACTTTTACCTAAGCTAAGCTAACTGAACTGTTAAATGTTCACAAATTAAGATGCTGCCATTTTTCCAGCATTTGGCTGAGTTGTATCAGAAGTGGTTTTCCTTGCTTTCTGTTGCCACTGACGAGCTCCCCAAAGAGAATTTCCCTTGGCAGGCAGGATGTCGAGAGACGTGACCTAACCAGCACAATCTGCTCTTCCATCAATCTCTTGGCAAGAAAGTCACAAAGCTATTTCCCAAAAAGCAGAACCATCGCTTTAAGGCCTTGGTTATGGCTAAGTAAGAAAAATAGAGCTCATAGAAACCTCAATGACAAATGTTCATTTCATGATTTCAACCTGCCAGACTTGAAACTGGAAACTTGCTACATCACACCAAACCCAGAACACTGTGGCTATAATTGGAAGAATGACATTTTCCAGGTGCTTTCCAGTGACTCCTTCACTTTCATGCTGCTATTTCCTTGAGCGTAACCTCTGTATATAGTTCTCCCACTTCCCAGAGAGAGCACATGTTTTATATTTTAAGATATCAGACTTGTAGAAAATTACTTTCTTAATCGCACCTGTTAGCTGCTACAGCATAACCACATCCTGTGTTATTCTTGGCCAGTATTGTTGCTGGGTACATATTCATTATCCCACTGCAATCACGAACCCAGCATAAACAGTTCAATTGTCAGGATAAATTACATAAAAAGCTTTTTCCTGTAAAGCTAAAGCCTCACCGGAACACCAGCCAGCACTTCTCCACAGAAGGTAATACATTTGCTGCTGTATACCAGCTTTGTCACCATCATCCTCACTGACACTAGTCCCTGTCAACATCATCCTCGCAGATCGCACTTGGTTAAACAGCCAGGTGGGCTGCATGCGCACACACCACACCACCCTCCCGCCCGGCAGCTCTGCATGACGCGAGTTGAGCTCTTGGCGCTGGGTTGCGGCCTGCTGGGAGGAAGCAGAAGCCAGAGGAATGGAGGAACAGATTGGGCGAGATTACTCACTGTTGTCTGACTCTGAGGCAGCCCTGTTTGCGCAGGATGTTGGTGGGTAAACAGGGAGATTCAAGGGCTGCGAGTGTTAGGGCAAGATACCCCACACCATGCCTGCTTCCTTCCCACCAGGATCCAGACAATACGACAGGGAGTGTTCACTATGTGATATGTGAATCAAGTCAGCTACAGAAAGAAATACACAGAAGCAAGGCTAACACCAAAGAACAATAATACATTTTATGTCACGTCTAAAGAAGCTCCCCTTCAAATGGCAATCGTACAAGCATAAAGCACAAGGTTTCTGAGTGATTTATATCACGTCAACATTAATTCCCTTACATACACTGAGGATAACATATAAACTCAAAACATAATATTTCATACTATAAGCAGCATTGGTCCAAAATCTGTAAAGAATATTTTCATGCATACAGAAAAGTTTTTTTACACTATGAAAAGTCCCAAACCTGTGAATTTTCACACTGTGTGACTTTTCATAGTGTGTTGAACCTGTTAGCAAAATGTTCACAGACTTCTTTCACAACATTCCTATGAACAGTTTTGCTCTTGATCTCCCTGCTAATTGCAGTGACTCAGTTGGATCCATGCTTGCAATGAAACAACTTCTTCAAATCTAATTTTGCAGTTAAGCAGTGGCATTATGGCAAATAAATAAATAATAATAACGATGAAGTAAGTTTCTCTAAAAGTCTAGTTCGACTGACCGTTTCGGGGAAACAGTCTATTTTAGAAAACTATCTTCACTGATCCTTGCACAAACAAAGACGTGTTTGTCCGTCACTATTTAATACCTACTAATTCTAAAGAAACTCAACGACACAAACATTGGGAGCATAAGGCTACAAGCCGACATACTTCTTACTAATTTACTAATCACACTGGTTTCTTCTATGCCCACGGAAACCTCATGCACACTCGTGTGAACTCTAATAGACGTTTTGTTGTAACAGTCACCACAGTTTTAGTCATGTTTTAAATGGGGCATTTATATTTGACGACACCTTTTCATGCTGGGAGGCCCTGAGCTTTACATGATTACATAAATATACCCAGCAAGCTCCTACAACCTCATGAAAAAAGTTTGGTGCTAGATTAGATCAGCCAGAGAGCATTGCAACTGTTGTGACTGATATTTAGATTTGTTGCTGTATCTAAGTTAGTACTTGCAAACTGTGTGGCATTGCAAGTGGGATGTGGAGGACCAGGAGCAAAATAGAAGTGTATAAATAACCTACATACAGGCTTACTTTTATTTAACTAAAATTCTTATTTATTTTTTATTGCATTTTTATGCATTTTTTCAGCTTATGAAACTATGCACTCACCCAACTATCACATGAAGATCTCAAAAACACTCAAAAACAAAAAAAATCATTTAGTGCTTAGTGTGTCTCTCAGTTTTTAATAACACAGTCATTGATAACATTGTTTTAATAAATCTCATCAGTATGCATATTGAAATTCCTACTTCCTACCTTGGCAATCCAATATCAGTGTTAAAAGAATGATCTGCTTTTGTCACTCTGAGGAAAAGACTGGGAAACATCATTTATGTGTATGGATGTGTAACTTTTTAACATCAAATGTAACAAATTAATACATCTCAGAATATAAATTTATATAAATTTAAATAAACTTAGATGGAAACAGAGTGGGGATAAATTAAATAAAAAATACGTTTTTAAATGCGGTGATATTATTCATCTAATTTATTTAGACTACTTTTAATTTGGGTCAAAGTGAGTCATATCCTGCTGCAAACTGCTGTCATTTAGAGTCAGTAGTTTCTCTTTTCTTTCTGCACACACACAGGTGCGCAGCTGACAGGAGACAGCTGAAGTGAACATAACAGTTAATCCTGTTGACAGCGAAACCTCTTATTACCGTAGAATAATAAAAAAGTTTACCAAGTAAAGTAACCAAGTATTACGTGGTTCTTCTAGCTTCTCAGATAAGATCTCAGACCAAACACAATGAGAGCTGAAGTAAGCTAGCAAGAAAGAGAGAGAAAGCGATGTCCTCAGATCCTTTCAGTACTGTCAGCTCAATTTGAGACACAGTTTGTAATTAAGTTAAAAAAAAAAAAAAAAATGGAAACAGAAGCTGTTGGTGTAGTGTCATAAAGCTGTTAGCTTCCTCCATGTTATGCTAGCTCTGTTCTCTTCTCTTCCAAATAATGGATCAGAGCATTCCGAGTAATTACACTTTACTACATTTTGGAGGTAAAAATAATGCTTTTTACTTCACTACAATTACGTAAGTGCTATAAATACTGATTACTTTTCAGTAGGGTGACCAGATACCAACAAACTAATTGTGGGTAAACTAAGTGTGTTTGTGGGACACATCCATAGTGATGAAAGGTAATGTAAATGTTTTTTTAATCTAACTGAAAATACAATAAATTCTGCATGTTACTGTTACATTTAGCATGCACAAGCTAAATATATTTCCAACTGTCAGGTTACATAAAGACAATAAAGGAAAAGGAAGCTTAATATTGCTCTTATAGTCTTATGGTGCAATAGTCTTTATATACTTCCACATTCTTCTTTTATTTCACTGTTCAGAATATACTACCACTTCATTTTATTTAAGGTATTTTCCAACATGCAGTTTCTGCAAAAACCTGGTGACTTGTAAGTTTCCCTGATGAGTATGGCAATAGACTGGCTAATCTTCTACTGATGGTAATAAAAATCTTTCCTTAAAGCCAGACCCTGGAAAATTGTGTGCCATGCAAAACCAGTCAAAATGTGTGGCATTGTCTTAAAATTTGGGACAGGGTGACAAGGAATAAAAAGATTAAAAATGCTGTGCAGTCTCACACAGTAGTGGTTAACATGTAAGCCTTAAACATCAAAGATGCCTGGTTGATGCCTGGGAGGAGACACAAACTCAGCCTTAGGAAGGGTATGTGGTGTTTGATTGTTGGTTGCATTTGCCACTTGGACTGCATAGTCACATATCACTTTGCAATTCCACCTTCCTATCCACCACATCTTGGTGAATAAAGAGATCTGCACAAGCCACTCAAAATTTCAATCAGTGTAACTTACTTATACCAATCATCATCAAACAATTAAAAAAAAAAAAAAACCCATTAAAGAACAAACTCCATTAAAGAAGTCCACACCTGACCCAGTTAACTGCCATGAGACCTTTTCCAAAGCCCAGAGCGTCATTATTAGCCTAACAGCAACATACCAGTCACAGCTGAAGAGTGCATCCCTCCGGGCGATCTGCTCTACCACCTGCCCTGACAAAGTGGGCCCGGTTTCCTGCTGCAGAGGAAGTTCAGTGTCATTTGCGGTGAGGACAGGAAGAGTACACTGGCCAACAGGAAACAGTCCGTTCAGCAGGCTAAACAGTGTCCAAAGCAATGTTTGGACGACCTTTCTAATCTGCTCTTTGTTTGTGCTGAGTCCACGGGTTTGTTTTACAGATGGAAAGTTCTGAACTCGTTAATCCTGTCAATCAATGTTACTGTATGAAAAGATTCACAGCTTTCCATCCTGTAGTGTTTTTTCCAAACAGGAACATTGAGCTGTCTTGCTGTTTAAAAGTTCTAAGCTGTCTTTAAAGCTGTGTTCAAACTATTTAACTGTATTTTAGGAGGCACTGTTTATTTCATATCATGTGAAGCATATTTTCTTGGAGGGGGCAAAAGCAAATAGGTCATTTACAAAAATTCACAACTTAAAAAATTTGAGGATTCAGCTGTTTCATCATAATCTATACAAATGGTTTCTGTTACCTCATTTTTAGAGCAAAGTAAAATTAAATAAATAGCTAGTCTACTAACGGTTGACAGTCATGGCAATACCTTATGCCTATTAAACTGTAATAAATGTGATTTGTTCACTTTGCTTGTTTAATGAGGTTTACAATGTCCTGGTCCTGGTTTTGCTCTTTTTGAAAAACATTACATCAGTTTTCACTTCAGGGCAATTCACCATCGAAACTGCCACTATTTCAGTACAGAATAGATAACTATTAATAGAAACTGAACTAAACTGAACTGTAGATTGTCATTTATTAGTTATAATTACGTTATTGTTAATTTACAATTATCATTACTTATCATTCTGAATGTTCTGACGTAAGGACAAATGCCTCAGACAATGGCCGCAGTGGAGATTTTTAAGTAGTTCTTTGTATACTGTGCATGATTTTTCTTGGATATCTATTTGCAGTTCACTTGTAGTCAGATTATTATTACCATCACATTTCCAAAGGCTTTTTTTAAACATGCGAAATAAGCAGTAACTGTGGAGATAAACTTTAAAAGCATTGATTACACTTTTTTCTTTTAATTTGATTTCTTTAAATTAATATTGTCTCTCATCAACAATGAATACACAAGTCTTGACCAATTAATTTTCTCATTTCTGCTAACAAATCCTCCAATGTTGTCACAAAAGTTTTAAGTAGACTGTATCTAAAGGGCATTGCATTAAAGACAAGGTACTTAATCTTCCCCGTCTCATACATTTGGATGCTGTCACAGAGTCACTAAATTCTCCCACAAGCTCACCTCTTCAGCGGTGAAATCACAGTAAAAACACAGCAATCAGCTCACTGGAGTTTCTCCATGACCTCAATCATCACCACTGAGGTCAGCAGCATCATTACTCCCGCTGACAATGGCAGCTGCTAATAAGAGTGTGAAAGCAGGTGGGTGTCAGAGGCTAGTGACTCATCGGGCAATGCCTTATCCCAACAGCCAGATGAAACGGACACCAGGTAAAAGAAAGCTTGGGACGTGAGTGCCTCTGTATGTAGACATGAAATTTGGAAGGCTGCTTGCATGTGGGGAGTAGTTACATCCGAAGAAGAGCAAGAAAGACAATTAACTTTAGCACTGTGACGTCGGGTGGAACTGACAGGCTCAAAAGAGGAGGAGCACACAGCAGGTGAGGACAGAGTGAAACAGGAAAGGTCCCAGGTAATAAGGGAAGGATATTTGAAATATGTGAAACAAAGTTCGTTTTGGGGCGATGAATCAAAAGGAAAGGTAATTGCCATAAATGGGATAAAGTAAGCTTTTAAGGCCTTAGCTGTCATCGAGCAAGTGTTTAGTTCGGGGGGGAAGGATTCAGTCTTCTGACTCATTCACTTTGTTCAGGTATATGCTTTTCATCTGTGCCACTGTTGCCCACTATAGTTTGGGTGT
>VUQG01046123.1:44054-59752 GCA_015106755.1 Etia nguti
GCTTTATGGGGGATTTTTTTTTTTTTTTTCTTCTAATCATCTCTTTCATATATTAGTCAACCTGAAAGTCACATTAGTGTCTCGAGGTGTGTGTGGGGGGGTATTTGTGAACGATATGACTATGCTTCAACGTCATCTCCTGCAAAATACATCCACATTAGCTACTTTGTATTAGTGCTGCTATTCACTGACAACATTTAGTACCAAAACAGGAAGCACTATGATGTTTATATACAGTAATGGTGATGACTACTTTCCAACAAGTCCAAGCAAATGATTTGTCATTGCTTTTTAAATGACCATGTTACCCCAAAAAAGCAATATGATTCATAGCAATCATAGGTTTAGGCACAGAATTACTTGGTTGGCGATCAGATGGTTGTTTCTAAACTGGTGGAAGTTTGAATAAAGGCTGAGATGTTTGTGGATGGCAAAAACTATCTTTACACACAATAGAGAGTTTTAACGTGAAGTTTTCCAAGTCACCAGGTTGGAAAAAGGTGGTGGTCATGGTTTAAACCAGCATTTATGCCTACTGTGTTTGGTGATCCATCACACTCATTGTGTATCAGTGGTGTCTTGTTTGTTGTCTGTCTGCATGTATCAGCATTTGATTCATTTATTTTGTTACTCATATTTTTTATGTAATAACTGTGATTTGCTCGGACCCTTTCAACAACCAGATGTTTTATCCTAATAAAGTCATTAGCTGGTAGAAAGTTGATGCCAAAAGTGTTCGACCAGCACGAGCTCTTCAATCACATTCAGACAAATTAGTTTATGAGTCTCGCGTCGACCTACAATCCATCCTACACCTCAGATTAAAAAAAATATGTTATGATTTTATAATGTAGTGTATTCTAAATAATTAAAACGTTTTTTCTCCTCATTTATGTGGTAGAATTATCAAAAAAAAAAAGGAAAACAAGGAAAATCAATATAAAATGGCAAAAGTGTACATTTATACAAAGATAGACGCAGTCTTCCATAAACGTTTGTCAAATGGTTTTTGCTGCTATATCAGCAGATCACTTTTAATTCATCATATTGTAAATCATAAAATAAAAACATTCCTTGCTAATAGTTGTCAAACATTTCTGTTTAGTTGTGTTGTGTTTAAATGCAAAGTTTCTATTTCTGCTCAAAGCTGAACTGATGAAGAGCTGTCCTGTTTTTTATAGTGGGACAGAAACTACAATAGCCTGCATTCAATAGATATTCATGCAGATATCTGATCTATATATCACTTTACAGCTGATTCAGGATTTTACTTAGAGCCTACTTCTGCTTTACTTACGTTAAAACTATAAACATAAATTGGGATACCACTGACCAGCCTCATGCTTCCTGCCTCCAGATCTTCTCAGTGAATTCCAATCTCAGGGTAAATTACCTTGCTAGCGTCTCACCCCACCCGTCTCCTCTCAGCTGGGAGATGTCTGCCTCCATCGTCCCCTTTCATCAGTGCCAGAGGTCTTTGTGATAACAGGCTTTAGCTCCGTCGCTGATTGAATTCAGGTGCACTGGCTCATTTCCAGGGCATTGATCGCTTCCTTAATGAACAGACACCAAGGAGCCTTTTGTATAAAGACTCCAAGCTTTACATTTATAGTGGTAAAACTCAGACAAACAAAGAACAACAATAACCTAGAGTAAATCTTCCTTAATTCACATTGAGAGCGGAAGAACAGCAAAATGCTCAGAAGCAAAGGTAGATTATATGCCCATTATCAGGCAACTGGGGCTTGACTTTCAGGGGAAGGAAAATGACTTTCTGATCTTTCTTTTTGATTTTGTTACTATTCATATTGATCTTTACAGCAAGAAAATAAACAGCTCATCATTAGTTTGCTGGTATAGTGGTTAAGGAAACTACTCTGAAAAAAAGTTCCCTTTTCTTTAGATTACAGCGCTTAACAAATTTATAAGAACACCGTCTAATGTAAGGCGTATGCCTCATTGTCCTAAATTACTTGTATTTGTAATTACCAAAATAATTTTTTATGTTTCTGTAATGGTTAATCAATCAGTATGTGCAAGCTCTTTATTCAAAGTTATAAGTATTTTTATCCATTAATTTTAAAAATATACTGTTTTACGAAAAAAAGAGAAAGAAAATAGTAAAGCAGATTAATATGTTTTGATTAAAGTGCCAAATTACAGTTATTTGCTTTGATCCTGCACAGAAAAATTGGTTTTAATGGTTAAATGTTATGCTTAATTAATTCCTTATGTCTCAGTCCAGTGTTCCAGCTCAAATTTGGGAAGAAAACGTGAATTCAGTTAGTTATTTGCCTATTAAATAACAATATTTTTTAGTTTTAAACTAATTTTTGAGAGACAGAAGTTTTTTCTCAAAAATGTGTTTTTCCTGTTTTTATGACAGGTGATTTTATACATTTTTTAAGCACTATAAACGAACAAATGAGAACGTTCAAAAATGTCAGCTTTAAAGGTAAAGCAAATAATTTTATGAAGTTATTTAATGCTTAATAATAAGATAGTGGGCCACTATCTTGAATACAGTGTGCGAGATGGACATCCACCTAATCTTGTTTTATGCATGTGGGTCAAGACCAGCATGCTTATGTATTCCTGATATTGTTGCAATTTCTTATTGACAGCACATTAGCTATGCTAGCCTCCTGTCTCTGGACAGCAGACAAGAAGGTGGCTAAACAACAACATCAGCTGGTTATAAGCTAACATTAGGCCAGCTAATTTTATGTTTGGGTATCCTAAAAATTGTACTTTCCCTCTGATAAACAGTCTGATTACATTCAAACATCGTATGAGAGTTTATTTGTGTTTAGGTGTCCGAGTCCAACAATATTAGATCCACTTTAAAGAAAGTTCCACTATCACAAGCTAACAGCAGCTAACACTGGCAAAAGGATTAGGATGTCCTCAACAACTCACCTCAGCATTGCTGCCATTCACCATCGAAAGCGTCGCTGTCTCTGCAACTTGTACCAGACTCGTTTCATATAATTCTACAACCTCTTCCAGAGTATATAGACATGGACATGAGGTAAACTGACTGACTGCCTACACTCGCCACAGATAGACAGATTGGACAAATCTACTGACGTCTAGCAGTGTGATTTTACAGACTTTACCTTTAATGTTGTGTTGAACCTGAATTGTATAAATTTAGAATTAAACACTAGAAACTAAAGTCAGATATATTTGCTTCTTTTATGGCTCAAATTGCTTCAGTAGTGCTACATAAAAAATGTAGTGTGAGGCTGAACCGCTAGCCTAATTTCACTTCACTTCGTCCCATTAGTGCAGGTAAAGCAGAAATACAAAGTATCCCTAGAGACATGATCACACCTGACTAGTCACTGCTGTGATGACACCAGAGCTGCATCTAGATGCTATTCTCTGATCCTGCTGCAAATAAATGACTCAGAATCATAATCATCACTGCATTTCTCATTTAAAACTTTAAGTCATTACATGTCAGAGGAAATGGAATAAGGGAAATAAAATACATGAATTTCAAGGAGGTGAACTAAGATAACGGGATATTTCTTTGGTACAGAAAGCCATGCTCCCTGTAATAATCAAAGGATGCTCCCACACCATTAGTCACCATCATTCATCGAACGCTCTACAGCTTATTTTGTAAGAAAATGTCCTAATTTCGTTTTTTATGCGTATCTTCTTTGTGTAAACGTATTGTTTTCTTTTTCTGTCAGTGATTTTCAATCTTCTCCAGAAGGTGAATATGAATTTTTTTAGGGAACATGCCCAAACAGTTTTTGGTAGAGAGGTGAGTAAGATCAAAATTGTTTTGTTTTTTTCAAACTTGAAGCATTAAATCTATGTTGCAACAGACACTCTAAGTGAGAGCAAAAGTTTCTGGTGTTACCGCAAAAACCTATTAGAAAAAAACCTTTGATTTCTACTGGACTCACCCAAACCCTTTCTTCTTAAACCCCGAAGCTAGGTAAGTAATCCAGAGGTGCATTACCCAGAGTTTTTATTATGCACTTTTCCTTCTGTTTCTGAGATCTTTTAGCTACTGGTCTCTTCTATCTTCTCTCATATTAGAGGGAGTCTGTCTTCTCTGCTACTGTAAAAAAGGAAATGACTGTGAGGGTATTCCCTAAAGACCATTTTGCCTACTGGTTTGTGGGGGTTGGTGAGCTTATTTTTCAATCAGCTGAGTCATCCATGTCATTTTGATCTCAGTTAAGCTGTCATGAACCTGCTTAAAAAGAAAAGGCTGACCTGTTTGTCACTGTCAAGGGCCACTTTAACATCTTCCCATTAAAAGTATGTGTCTCACTTTAAAGAAACAAATAACAATATGTTATTAAAATAACAATATGGCCTCACCATTTATGTAGAAGAAAAATGTCCTACTAATAGTTTGGAAAGAATTATAGTGGTGGTTACTAAAAAGGGGGACAAAACACCCTTGTTCTTCTAAAAATGTTTTTAAAGTTTATTCCAACCTTCCTGAAAATAAGACTACTAAAGAACAGATGCAATTGGAAGCTTATACTCCTTGTTGTTTAATGTCCACTGGAACACACCTTGCTTCATTTTCTTTTGTAAACCTTGCTAGTACTGGCTTAGTTCCACTTTTGCCTTCAGAACAGCCTTAATCTTCAAGGCACAGATTTAACAAGATGCTGCTTAACAAGATGATTCCTCAGAGAGTCTGGTCCATGTTGACACGATAGGATCACACAACTGCAGATTTGTCGGCTGCACATCCGTAATACAAATCTCCTGTTCTACAGTATCCCAGAGGTTTTCTGCTGGATTGAGACTTGCTGTCTGTGGAGGCTATTTGAGGACAGTGAACTCAAGAAACCACTTTGAGATGATCTGAGCTTTGTGAGCTTAGATCATCTCAAATCATTTGGTAAATTATACTGCTGGAAGCAGCAATCAGAAGATGGGCACACTGAGGTCATAATGGGATGAACATGGTCAGCAACAGTATTCAGATAGGCTGGGGAGTTTAAACAATGTTGTGCTGATATAGCTAATCCACTTTAATGTTTTATATATTGTGCATTGTGCATTCAATGTTTTTCTGCATACTTAGGTTGTAACAAGTCTAATGACTAAGTTACTCTTGCCTTTCTCTGGCCATTGCCTCTGACCGATGGCAAGGGATCTTAACCCAGAGCGCTGCCATCAAAACCTGCAGCAATTCTCCGGGAAACAAAACGTTAAATGGTGCATAGTAATGATGGGTGGAGCAATAAGGCCTGGGTGGGATAATAAAGGAAAAGACTGGCATGGATGTAGGGTAATAATGAGCAACATTTTATTTTATCATGTTATAATGAGCTTACTCTCTGCCAGCAAGGATGTAACCAGATGCTTCTAGTCAGCCAGTAGCTAAGCAGCTAATGAATGAGACAGTCATTGTGGAGCATGAATGTTTGGTCCTGTTTTGTTTCACTATTATGAGCACATGACCATGAATGGAATTTAATTCCCCTGCAGCATCCGTCTTACAGCAATGGATCAACATGGAGCAACCATCACTGGACGGCATGAACAGATGATTTATCTTATTATTTACCTTGGAAAACTTTTAGAGAAACATGTGCTGCCAAAAAGAATATACTGTACTAGCACAGATGTCAAGATGACCTCCATCTTTACAGTTTGTTTGTTAATGAAATCATGTGCAACCTTTTGTGTTTCAGCGTAACTGAGAATCTGTGTGATGTGGCCACTTGGCAGCTGTGATGCTTATATTGTTTCTTCTTCTTCTTCTTCTTGTAAATTACTAGCGCTACCCCTCCTCATACCTCTCCGAGCCAGTACCCCACCCACAGTGTTATCAAGAAGCAGCAGTTTCTCATAATCAAGGAGACGGGTTTACCAGCTAAAATTAGCCCCTCATTCTATCTGATGGCTCAGCGGGAATGATGGAGGCCATGGGTGGGGGAGGGCCACAGTGATATAGGATGCTATAACTTTCATGTCGTCTCAAAAAAAATAAAAAATAAAAAAAAGGTTGTCCCTGAGTCATTTGGTTGAGGTGGCTCCCTTGGGAGTTCCAGCCAATATGAAAAGTGGGGAAAAAAAGAAAAATTGAGAGTCAAACATCCCACATTGCTTCCTCCCTCTGTCTCTGATTGGGGGTAGTTAGATGGAGACAGACAATGTATGAGTCACCAGCCCAGCCCCCACCTCATCTCCTCTGTGAGACTGTAAAAGAATGATATAGAAAGAGGAAATATCACAACCCAGCTGCCTGTCAGCAACCCTGATAATTCCACCAACTTCAGTGTGATGCATCACGTCAGCATAACCACAAATGTCACACTTCTATAAAAACTAAGCAAAATGGCCACATAATAAGCATACATTATATTTTTGTGTATGCATTTGTGTGCAGAGGCATGATCCACCTTAAGAGATCATATTGTACAATTCTCACCCACACACTGATAATCTGTCACTGCACATTATACAAGCTGAAATATGATCCTGGACTGTGTTTTAGCCAGTAAGTTGCTGATATTTTGGGTCAGCTTCTCGTCACACACCAAAATTCTGTGTTGATGTGTACACAGTGCTCTTTGCACCTATGAAAATACTGAATAGCTATGGCAACCTTAATCCTCTAAACACATCTTCCTTAAAGAAAAACAAATATTTTGGTAATAGACATGTTGGCATTCTTTACAGTTTTACTTTTCTTTACTGGAAAGAAGCTAACATCCAGTCAGCGATGAGAAATCAAAATGAAGTGTGATACATGCTTGGGGTTTTTATGCATTAATATATCAACAGCTATGGAAGCAACCCTTTTTCTAAGTAATGCTTAATGTAGCTTTTTGTTATGCCACCTCTGTCATTATCAAACTTATAATGCACAATTCTTTTGTTATGTAGAAACTGAGGCAGCAGAAATAGCAATATTGACTTTATTATTTTTTTTTATTTTACTTCTCCTTTCTTATCAAAAACTGGCTTCCATTTTACCCAGAATGCAACAGTATTATGCTATGTGACTCATATACCCTAGAGCCACTACAGCCTCAAGCAGAGCGTAGGAATCTGTCTAGAAAACAGACTGCAATTTGAGGCACAGTCTAGGTGTAATAGTGTAATTTTCCTTTAAACACTAGAAGTGCAGAGCCACAGCTGTAACCAACTGGGCGCCGGTGATGTGGATGTTACCGAGCTATCATCTCATCGTATTCAGAATAAAGACAACCCTCCCTGCAAATTTTATTTTATTTTTTTATATTTTGTATTTCTGCGGTGCATTGACAGCTGCTCCCAGCGATAACAGCCTGTGTTTGTACTGATGCTTTATATACTGCACTATGTGTGCACGTGCGTGCGTGCATGGGTGTGTGTGTGTGTGTGTGTCTGTGACGGTAATGTCCATACCTACTTCCTGTGACGTGGGCGCTCCCCAGCCATCACCCACTCCCAGCGCTCCTATCTAGTACATCTTTCCATCCCTGCCTAGGTTTTTCCATCCGCTGAGCATGCAGGTGCGTGCATATGAGTCCGTGTGTGTATTTAAAGTGCAGAAGTGCTATGTGTAAGGTCCCAGTGAGTTTAATTCCAGCTGAGTGGATTTGGCTATGTGCCTCCCACACAGGTGATGAGAGAATAGGATGGGGAGTCAGAGCAGAGTGAGGAAGCAGGCTGGACAACAGGGGATGAGGAAAGATATTGGAAGTAAAAGACAAAAGGGGGGAGACAGATGGAGGGGAGAGTTTAGGAGTGACTCCTAAGTAAATGAGAAAAAAAAAAAAACCATATCTCTGCACCTGTGAATGGGAAGACTTCAGATATTGTTTCCTATGAAGGTCAGGTCCTGTTTGCCTCTATGATGAGCCACAGTTCTTATGCTAATACTATTGAAAAGTAAAAAACATCAATGCAAGCTTTGTGTTCGCTAACTTGTATTTTTCCAGTGGAATAACATTTGTATATCTGAATACTTTCTATTTACAGTCGTGTGTTTATCAGTGTTCTAATTCTACTCAAAATCACTCAAAATATTGTATTAGATGTATTATTGTTACTTTTGGTAAAGCTGACAATTTACTGGTCAGTCTACATTCCTGCTTTTACCTATGGCCAAGAGCTACTGGCAGTGACCAAAAATATATGACTACAGTTACAAGCGGCTCAAATGAGCCGGCTCAAAGGGTGTCTGGGCTCACCCTGCAGAGTCAGGGCATCTGTCCAGGGGGTTGACTTCCACCGGTGTGGTGCTCTTGCAGAACTATTTTTGTCTTGGTGCTTTTTTTTGTTATTTTAACTCAGCCTACATTTCAAGAGAATTGAACGTTGTGTTGTTTTATATAACATGTTGGAAAAGTTGAACTATAGCAATCCTCCTGGACATCTCTTTATTAAGGCTTTTCAGACCTGTCCAATACAAGGAGACCAGGGCCAGACCCAAACTTTATTGGATAAATTGTCTCTGAGCTGCTTGGGAATCCAGCATGTGGCGTTGCACTGCTACTGAGATTCATCTAAGTGTGGTCAAAACAGCTAATTGCATAACTCCTGTACATGACTACTCAGATGCTGACCTAAGTTAATGTCTGAAATACAAACAAATACTGTTATACTGTAAACGGAGTCTGTTTCATGCAAAGAGAATGCCACGACATTACTAGTAATTTCATTTTTCCACTTTCCCCTCTTTTGTAATTACTGAAGTTTTACACTGATTCTAAAACTCAGTGAAAGATATTGCTTCATCTTTGGTTGTCAGTGACCTGAGGCCTCACTGCTTGCACATCTTTAGCTACCTATGAAACACACACTGAGCTGCAGGTGCACACATTCGATTTCCGGCAGGAATATGCTTACACTTGCAAGCAAGCACGTTTCCTAGAATAACAAAGTTTGTTGTCTGCTTGATAAGTATCCAGCAGCAGAAGGCTGTTTTGCCAACAAATCTGTCTAATTTACAGGCAAAACAGCCTTTGTTAGCTGTAACTGTACAGAAGATATGGAAGAAGGCATTGGCATGCCTAAACAATGACTTTCACTTCCTCTGCATTTCAAAGCTTCTTGAAATGAGTGCACTTAAATGAAACTTAAATAGAAAACTTTATTATCTGAAAGTGTTCTTAGCAATTTTTTGTCTTCCATGTATTATATTTCTTATCAGAGTGTGAGTGAAGGGGAACTCTGACAAAAGCACAGCCTCCTGGGAAACACTTTTCAAAAAAGCTATGATATTAAAAGCTTTCTTCTGCTTTTCACACAACGCAGATTCTTTTTCCGTATTGGCCCAGTGATCCAGCTGGCTGACATGGTGCCACAGGCTTACAGTGATATTTACTGCCTCCTCAAAATAACATTAATACTGTCAGGCTAACCAGCTACTTCTCAGTACTCTGTGTGTTTATTTTTCTTCTGGCTTCCTTCCTCTTTCTCTTCTGTGGCCCACTATACTGACGGGAAGGGAAGACAGATGACAATATAGTTAAATATACAGTTATTTATAGATGCTCAAATGAATTTGAACACAAAGCTGAAGAGGAAGACTTTGCAGAGGTATTGTTTTATATATAAGGAGGATGTGTTCAAATGATGGTGAACAGCCAAGCAGATAGCTACAGTCTGCTGCGATGTTGCGTTTGTACTATTTTAACTGATTATAGGCAGTGAGGCTGGGTTACTGTCATATTTCTGCCCAAATGCTCTACAGCAAATTCACAGAAAGAGGGTGTAATAACAAATTTAGAAAGAAATACATTTTTCTGGCACAACAACAGAGATCAGTTTTCTTTTGCTCTAAGAAAAGAAAGAGCCAATACAAGAGATTGCTCTTGTCGGTGTTACAAACATAGTCCAAAATTATTTTCTATTTCTGTTTAATGTGAACTGTAACCAATAATACACTGTGCAGTTCTGATTTCAATAACTTTATTTTATCAGTTCTATCTAAAGAAGTAATAATACTCACATTCAAACTTTTATTGCCATTATACATTGATAATGAAACTGCAGAGCAGCTACACCTCCATGAACAAACATGCAGTGATTTACACAGTAGCTAAAAGTAGAATGTGCTAGATAGGAAAAGTGCTAAATATAAAATGTGTATGCAAGGTATGGTAATAAGGTATTGAGGTAACATGCAGTAATACTAGACAGAGGAGTATTATTGGGGGTACAGGTATTGCGCATATTAGTGCAAACTAAAAACAGTCTGTGAATTATTAATCTAAGAATTTTTGGTCAACAGTTACAGTTGAGGGTACTTAGTACTTGTTAGCAGGAGCAGAGAAAAGGCAGCCAACTGCTTGGGGCCTCTGACTAATAGGGGGTCCTCCAAGGGCTGACAAGCTTTGACACAAACAACAACAGCCAACAAGAGTCCTACACCATGACGGGTTAAACTTTACTCTTGAAATGGCAGAGATGATGTTTATTTTGGCAACAATGCCCAAGACCAAGTTGACTTTCTATGGAGCAAAGGGAGGTCAAGTCTGGAGTCTGTTTACAGCCCCCTGTAAAAAGACTCTAGAATCACCACTGAATAAGATAGATTTACAATTGTCTTGTTTTTTTTTTTTTTTATTTGTTGACAAGAAAAACGTAGAGAATAACAATAGCTTTGTGTTTTAACTCCTCTGGCCATTTACTTTAAACTTGCTGACAGAGTTTAAAGTAATTTCAGAACAAATAACCTAAACTTATTGAACTGACTTGGCAAAAAGGTCAAAGAAAGTTACCCCTGCTCTTCACTGCACAAGAGAGCACAATGCAGTGATTCTGCAATGCATTTTAGGTACAACAGGCTGGCTAGTTCACAAGCCAAAACAGGAAATGACTACACCTTTTTGTTTGGGGACATATTACTTTTTTTTATCACATGTTCCTATTTCATCTTTGCTTTGAGTAACTTACTCATTTCAGTCTAGGAAGTACAGATAAAGGTTATGGATTTCAGCGCAGTAATGTGCTGGGTTTCATGTGAGTCTGTGTAAGTGTGTATGTAAAGCAGGTGAAGAGCAGGTAGCCAGCTTTCTTTGATTATCATCTGTCATGGTAGCTTTCACGGGTCTGCCGGTGGGTATTTTAAGAGATGCGAGAAGTGGGGCTCTGCTGTAAACCTCCTCTTCAATAACCAGGTCATGCTGTGATTCACAGTACAGTACAGAATGTAATTCTGCTCTACTTGGACATCAAGTTACAGCATACTGATAATTGGATGTTTTGTCTAGACACAGTGAGTAAAAAAAAGTAAATAATCAGTTGGGTTTGTTTTTCTTCACATTTCCAGCGTCACAGAGTCGCAGAATAAAACCCCAGGCACCACAATAAATTCCCTAAGTTCCCTTACCTCTGAAGTACAAAAAGGGCAAGCCAAATTAGTCACCACACGAAGCGTCAATTCAGTGGAAATTTCACAGAAGATCAGGGGTGATTTTTTTCTTTTGAACAATCATAAAAGGTAAATTAGTTGTCTCTCCCTCTCTCTCTCTCCCTCTTTTCCTCTGTATCTCTCCCTCTCCTTCCATGTCTTGCCTAAGAGTTTGGCTTGCCTCAAAAAGTCACGGCATGATGATCGGTGGTGGGTGGAAACGGTGGGTGAGTCAAGACTTTGAAGTGTGTGTGTGTGTGTTCAGCATGTGTCATCTGGGCCATCATATCATGACTTGAACCCAGGAATACCAAACATTCCTGTTTCATACTGAATTTGGCAGCCGCTGCTTTACTGGAGAACTGGATGTGATATGATTTGACTGCATGGTTACTCACAACACCGAAATGTGTTGTTGCTGCTGACTCTGAATATTCTCTGCATTAACAAGAGCCAGCATGTAATAACATGTCATCAGCAACCCCAGAAATATTTACCAATACCCCTATTGTGAAATCCATCATTGTTAATGCTTCCCGTAACTAAAATAAAGAATTTAATTGTAGAGATTGTGTAGCTTTCTGGAGCTAATATGCCACTTTGAGTAATAGAAACAGGTTATAAAACTATTATTTAATTCCATGAACATTGGTATTCCAGTAACAATAACACTACCAGTTTCCCAGTAAAAAGAAATGCAAAAAGCAAAAATATTATAAATCTAAAAGATTGAATAGGACATTAAACTGAAAGCGATTCAGGCAAATTATGAAGCCAAATAATCCATCCTAATTTTAAAAAAACCGAATACCATAATCAGCTACCAAGAAAACCATAAAAGTTCCAGCCTGCATTTAAAAAAAACAAAACAGTATAAAAACACAGTAGTGTAAAAGCTAATTCATTGTTTAAGGTAAATTAGCTTAGATTTACCCAAACCTATAGATCTAAACCTAGATAAAATCTATTCAGAAGCCAAATAATCGTCTTTTTCTTTTTCTTCTTCAGAGGTCACCACAGGAGATCATCTGCCTCCTTCTCATCCTAGCCTTAGCATCCTCCTCTATCTCTCCAACCCTCTTCATTTCCTCCTTCACTACATCCATTAACCTGATTTGAGGTCTTCCTTTTTTCCTCCTCCCTAGCAGCTTCATCTTCAATTTAAGAAACCAAATAACCTAAACCTTTTAAGGGTCCATAATTAATTCAAAAAGAAAACCATAAGATCAAAAAAAAAAACAAAATGTAATGTTAAGTGTCACTGATTTATCATTCAGCAGTCAGAAATCCTCAGCAAGAAGTTCCCACATTTTGCAACATGAGATCAAGGTGAAAAATATGAAGTGAACTTAAGATGAATAAATGTGATTTTTCTTTTGGGGTACAAGAAAAAGAAAAAGAAAAAGAGTTTGCTGATGCTTACGGTGATAAACCTTTAAAAAGTACTAAGAGTACTTTTTATTGTTAATGATTAAATAAAAATTGTCATGTGGGGCATACACTTTTTTTGGCTTCTGAATTGGGGCATGCCAGAAGAAGTTTGAGAACCACTAGTTGATTAGCTTGTTGTGAAGACATTTTTTATGTAATTCTGTGGGTGGCATTACCAGAAATTACTCTATTAAATTTCTGATTTTTAGATTTAGACAAAAGGCCAATCTTTGAGTCATTTTGCTAGAAGAGTGGAATTCCAACCTGCCTCAATCAGTGGTCAGCTGAGGGGGAGGTGAGTAATGTGGGACTTATTGGGAAACTGCATCATAATCTGGAGCCTCTGTCAGCAAACCAGGAAGCACCTGTGGAGCCGAGAAAGGAGGAAGGGTGAGTGGGGGTGAGAGGGGTACGCGTTCCTGCGAAGGCAACCTATTGTGTAGGAGTTCTTTTTAGAAGTCACGTGTAAAAAGGGACATTCTGAACAGGAAGTGGCTTACCATACATATGCTGTCTGGCCAACACTTATTGTCCAGGGTATATAAAAAAAAATTCTTGTGCAAGCACAAAAACACACATGGTGCAGTTCTGTCAACAAATGATGTAAAGAAGCTTTAAAGAATTTCTATATCCCCTATTTTGGATTGGGCCTCACCAAAAAAAACCCCAGTAAGAAATCGTACTCAGTCACTCTTAAGGCAGAACAACTGTTTTCCCAAAGTCAGTAAATCACAAAACAGTGATTTACACATGAGGAAGTGGACAAAAAACAAACCTTAAGTTCAAAGTTTAGAAAAGCATTGAACAACATAGATTGCTGACATTTAAAATGGTGGACATGGACAGAAAAGGCTATCACTGAGAAGGTGAACACAAAGCCGTATGCCTTAAACGTTTTGTATTTTACAATCAACAGTCCAACATTCAGACAAACTAAGAAGCTAATCTTATTAGCAAAATTCAAACTTGTGCTTTTTTAAAGTTACTGTACTTCATCCAGACGGTGAGTTAGATGAAATAATAATTAATTTGTGAGGAGGAGATGTTCTTTCTGTTTCTGTTCCCACAGTTCTTCTTATCTTTATTTCTGTATTTATATTAATTAGTTTGTGTGTGTAATCTATTTTGAATCAGATTTTGTTGACTGTAACAGAAGCACAGTAGTTGTGCATGCTTTAACAACTCAATTAAACGTTGAGCATCAAAATTAATTCCAATTGTAGGTTGCTGTGCAAGCAACACTGTGGTTTAAAAGCTGCCTGCCTGCTTCCTTAATGTATTATCTATAACACATAGCCAATTATATACTGAAGCAATCCTATTAGAGTGATATGTATGGACATAGACCATCCATGTGAGAGAGCAAGAGCAGAGAGTTGGAAGGAAAGAGATGAGGAGAAAGGCCTCAGAAGCCATTTGAACATACATCTTGTTTACCTGGCTCGCATGAGTCCATTGTTGTTATTTACAGCTACTCTGACAAACCCCATAATAAAATGAGGGCTCGGAAACGGATGGCGGGCCTCCCCATTCATCAGCAGTGATGTCACAAGCCAAGATTAGACCAGACCATATGGCACGCTGCCTGCTGTCACCTCTAATCCTCTGCCGCCGTTCCGGCATCTATCTATCAATCTATCTATCTAGGCTAGGCTAGATCCTTTTTTCTCTGTCATGGGGCACATAGAGATAGTTTTGTTTTTGTTCTTTCACAGTGTCAGTCCATCTGTGTCTGCCACTGCGTCTGTTTCACTGTCTGCGCGTTTGTCATATTTCTGTTGTTCACTGCTGCTCTGTTTTGCTCTGTTTGTTCCCACTCATTCATGCAGCAGACACAACATGATGTAACACCTATTTGTTAGGTTCATTTACCCAAAGAGGCTGTCAGTGTCCCATCTTTACATTATGTACGGCTGGTTTGTTTCTGGATTTTAAAAGTGATATATATAACACTTGACTAATTTCTATGCTTTTCTTATCTTTAGCAGATCCAGAAAAACACCAAAGTCACCAATGAACGTATTCTACTTCAGGGTGTTGGTTCTTCTTCTGCATGTACTCATACACCAAGTATGACATACATTCAATCCAAAAAGGTTTCAGTTGGATTAAGGGCTGCAGACAGTGACAGCTACATATTGAAATCCAAATGTGCAAACGTAAACAAAACTCATACACAGTCCTGAGCTGTGTGTCAGGATTGTTTGCATGTCATGTGAGGGTAGGCAGTGTGACGTTTAAACTTGTTAATTCATTTGTGGGATTAGGATTTCAAGACCAGGGATGTTGGGAGGATATAACGCCGGTTCACTATACATGGTACTAAGCGGAAGTTAGAGGTTGTGTTTGTCAGCTACTTTGTCTTAGCTCTCTGTGAAATTCCCTACATTGCTGAATACTAAATGGAAGATTATTCTCATGTAGCCTTTAGAAAAACAAACAAACAAAACAATACTCTCCTTTAGGTATTACAGTACAGTAGGTGTGGTACTCACAAACATGCACCGCATGAACCATTTTCTTTTGCTCTTGGTGCAAATGTTGTTACTTGTAAGCCTTGTGATGAGCGCTTCTTATGTGAATCTGTTTTGCATTTTTTCTTGATTGTTTGGCATATATTTAAAACTACATTTGAAGCTCTCAGCTCTAAAGACCTACTTTAGAGTTGAGGTTTACTACAGTATGATATTACTGGAATGTCTTTAGTATGTCCACAGATCTGCAAAGGCCCCTGCATAATGTCAAAAGTAATCAATACTTAAAAAATTACTTTGGGTACCATCAGTGTCTCATTTGATTAAAATATTTTAAAGGTACTCATTTCTTAGAAATAGTAAATAGAATCATTTTTAAATAATTTTCTTTACAACTTGTGAACAGAAGAAATCCAGCAGGTGTAGTGTTGTAAATAAACATATGGTAATACTGT